>CABFVX010002835.1:0-91093 GCA_902151425.1 Timema shepardi | reverse complement strand
TGTGTGTGTGTGTGTGTGTGTGTGTGTGTGTGTGTGTGTGTGTGTGTGTGTGTGTGTGCACGCGCAATGGAGCACCCCAGGTTTACAACAAATGTATTCTTTGATGTATAAACAATGTTTCGCGTGTTCGTTTAGGATCTATATCTAATCATGGATTCGTACAGACGTGGCGAACAAACATTCTAATCTGGGTATTCACTCGTAGCTAATCGTTAAGGGTGCTACGTGGGACGCGTTGCGGACGTTGAGAAATCATGCATATTTAAAAAGTTGTTTTGATATGTTTAAGAAATATCGTTTTACCTGCTTCGGTGGCTGCGTGGTCTAACGCACGCGCTACTCTTGTACTAGAATTGGCTGCCGATGACGGGGAGATCGAGATTCGATTCTTGGTCGGGTGTATCGAGAGGGTGGTTTACACAAAACAGTTTTTTATTCTCTCTCCATACAAATGTGGGTACACTTCCTTTAATATAACCTTCCCAATCCCTAAAACCATTAGCGTAATTAGTATACAAGCGTATAACCCGAACAAGTAGTAAAACGCGGTGTTAATATATATATATACACACACAAACACACACATCGTTTTCAACAACATGTAGGCAAAAATTATGAGCAGGTTTCTGAAGAGTCAAAAAGTTTAAATTTTGAGTTTGAGGTTATAAAATGCTATCCAAAGACGCTTTGCGCGGGCACCTCAATGGGAGGGGCGCGCTGGTGTAGGTCTTATGACCCTGAAGAGAAGGTTGACATATAAAAGAGGATCCGGGGCGGCTGTGAGAGACTACTCTTACCTCCACTTTTCGCCACTCAGTGTTCTAGTGTTCGCCAGTGTGAATGTTAGAGGAAAGCATCTTCTACACGGCAGGTAAATAGCTACAGTATTTAGATCGCTACTGTAGTGTTGTGATACAAGTTCAACTTGTGCCTTAACGATCATTCAAGTGTTGATGTATTGGAAACCAATGTTCTAGGGGCAGATCAAAATTAATGTAGCTATTAAATTATAGCATATATCCAGTTAGCCAAAAGTGATATAATTTTGATTGTTTTAAACCACATATATTTTTTAAAGTTAATAGAATTATTAAAGGTGATATGAAGTATAGATTATAATATTTGGTGTAAATTAATTTCGAGCTTCGTATTATAAATCCAAATATTTGACGACACTATCAACATGTTTTATCTGTGTGTGGGTGTATTTCTTTTTCTAAAGATAACTAACAATACAACTCTGACATCTCATTCATTGGTCCCCAGGTTCGATTCCCGACATCGACAAACAAAATATCGGTTTTGGTTTCACTTATCGCAGTGATGAATTTACGTTTGGAGTACTGGGTGTTATCATTTATAAATTTTAGTTTGTTTCTAAGTCATGTGGTTACAAAATCAATTGACTCAAAGTAAAAGTTAGATAAAGATGGTTAAAAAAATAAAACACAATGCGATTCAAGAAATTGTTTTCTGACAAAATGTCTATGTTATAGAGGAATCACGATTTTGAGACAATGACAAAGTAAAATAAATTACAATCATATACAATATTAACATGATTTTATAAAACCAATTGTATTTTTACTCAGACGCTAGCACAAGCTAAAGACTAATTACTACTATTTATAACAAACGCCTAGTCCCTTAGAGCATGGCCGTATCTAGTAAATGGGGAGGAAGTTTGGAGTATATAACGCCTCCCTCCCTCACAAACCAAAAGCGAAATGACAAATGAAAGTATGCGCCGAGTGTAGATTATTTAAGTCTAAATTAATATTAATTTATTACTCATATAGTGAGTATTATAAGTGTAAGAGAGTTTTATGATTAATTTTGTATTGTAAAACAAACTTTGTTATTGTTTTGATTATAGGCTCTATTTAACCATTTTAAAAACATTCCAACTTTATGTATCTAAATATTTCAAAAAAATAAAATGACACTAATCTTTTTTGTTGTATGAGGGGATATGTTCATTTGATTTTTGATAAATATGTAACCATATAGGGAATGCAGTTTGATTTAAATTTATTTCCCGGGGAACACCGAGCCAACCATCCTAATTCGCAAACACATGGAGACAAAAATGTTCCAACCCAATCGGGATACAAACCAAATTATTTCTATAAGTGGCCAGACAACGTTTGGAGAATCCATACTGACCACAATATGGCTCCTTTTCGTCTGAAGACAAAGTGGCTAACTATTTATTCCATGTTAGTGTTGGTGCTTGTGAAATCTCAACTGTGTCGGGAAAATTCTCTACTAGAATCCTTCAGAAAGTCGATCAAAACCAGAATAGTAAACTACTATCGAGTGAGGAAATCCCACCTGTCAGGCTACTTTGTAAGGTCACTTTAGTCAACCACGCTATAGAATAAGAATGAAAATAAAAATGTACCACTATTTTTCACTATTTAACGTGTTTTCATAGGTTTTTGATTTCTCAAAACCCTTGGTTAGAGAAAGTATTGTGATAGTAAAATACAAATCGAATTAGAGGTTTTGATGGGTGTCGATCTACGTTTTTTTATGAGCCTCCGAAACCGGAAAAGTGGTTTTAGTAATTCCATCTGTTTATTATTGGGACTAGAGCAAGAAACATTTTAACGATAAGGCTAAAAACTTGGTATTTATTGTTTTAATAGCATTCCCCGAAGATTTTTTTGAAATAAAATTTATAGCCTTAAAACTAAGGGTAATTTAATTAAGGATGAAAAGAGAGAAAAAAAACTGTTTTCTAAAAAACGGCTTTAACGAGTTTGATTAAAATTCTTATCTAGGCACTGATAAACCCTACACACAAAATGGTACATCTCTATTTCACGGGAAATGATTTAGATGGTACTTTACAGAAACAGATATCTCTAATTGTAATCAACTCCACAATCCTTTGAGATAAGAAATGACGTATCTGTGGAAAGTAGTAAGACTATCAAAATTTAAAAAAAAACTTTATTTGAGATATACTTCTATATAATCAATAGTTCCCGAGATAAAAGCCAATATATATTGTTAAATGTTATTTTTTTTATTAAAAGTTATTAAAAGATCTTTGGAGACAGAGAAGTTCATCTTTCCTAAATGTTTCAGTAAGAATGTTTATTATTTCATTTATAGGTTTTGGTTAAATGTGCTTTTTTTTTACATTAGTTACTTTTATTCACATATCTTAAGAGATTTAAGTAAATGTTTCCATTATTAGATAAAGAAGCGAGAAAGTCTGAGCGGGACACCATACCATTTATTTTGGTTGTTCGCGTTTCACTCATTAGCCGCCTGGGCTATCTGCATATTTACACTGATAGAGCAAGGTCAAGGCAAGTTAGAAATAAGAAGAAATAAACTTTCAGTGGAGGGAAAGTGTAAGAACATTTTTAAAAAAACAACCTCTCAATCATGTGTAAACCAGACAAGATGAGAGTGACATATTTGTCCACGTACCCAGCGATGCGGGTTTTTGAAGTATATTAAAATGCCCCATTTTTTTTATCGAAGCCAACACATTGTTTTACTTTTAAAGGAATGTAGGTTATAACCATTGGTGCCTTTGCTGATAAAAATTTAAACCTTTAGTTAGGTATGAACCTTTGTGTGTAGGCCTACTGTGAACGTATAGCACGTACACATAATTAGCCGGTCAAATTTACAATCCAAACACGTTTGTGATGGAGGAATATTATCTCGATTTAAAATGTGGTCGCACAAATCAACTATCGTAAAGAAATAAGGCACGGAGCGACACGTGTCGAACAAACACGTGACTATCACAAACGTTCCTATAAGAGATGTCTTTACATCATTCTTTTGAAGAAATGTTTGAATAAATCATATTAATAATGTCTGGAGTTACTTATACTTGTAAGCAGGGCTAAGATGTTTATTACAGGTCAGTCAGGTGTGTGTGCGTGTGCGCGCGCGCTTAAAACGGGCACAATTAACAAGTCTTGATTACAAAAGTTCATTTTTTATTTGGCTGATAACTACATTATTTTTTAGAGATTCAGTTTTAAGGGTATAGTGTGCCTCATGTGAAGAATTTTCTAAAAAATATTTTATTAATTACTAGAAAAAAATATTTAATATTAAAATAAAACTAATAATAACTCATTTTTACAATGTCTACAAAAATTGTACTTTCATGTTTAGATAAATAACACTTTCATATTTAATATATATTTTTATTACGAATTATATGTTAACTAAACTATTTATTCGAGATTTTTAAACAACTTTACTCAATGTGGAATGTAGTTTTTTTTAATAACAATGCTATATTTTTAGAGCATATGTTATATTTCAAGGGCATATTTGCATGCATACTTCACATTGTTTTAGGGCATCCAAATCTCACTTATTAGATTAATTCCGTGTTAGTTGGGTAACAAAGTAACTGTACATACTACGGAACATTAATGATGTAATGAAGGCTGGTCAGTATAGTTAAAACTATTTAAAGATATTTTAAACAAGTGTGGTCAAAAGGGCGGCCCGTAATCCAATTACGGCCGACGCTCACTGAAAACGTGGTCCTTGCAGTATCATGGAGAAGAATTAAAGGGAAATCCTCGGTGGCAGATGTGAAATAGGTAAATATTTTAATAAAAATATTTATTCTGCATTTTAATATGCATTTATTTAATAACCGTAGTAAAAACATTGCTTATAAATATATACGTATAATGCTAAGTTGTTTTGTGAACGTGTGTGTGAGTGCATATTTTATGATAGATTTTTGGGAGATTAATACACTTATTTTTGGCAGTAAGATTTGAAAGACTCTACCAATCAACAATACAATATTTAATAAGTGGATAAAAAAAAGTTGGACTTCCCTGGGTTTAACACGCTTCCAAAGAACATAGTGTAATAATTGTAATTAGGATTGTGTACCGCTTTTATGTAGCAAACTTGTAAAACCTAAAAAGGATGTCGCTTAGTATAAGGTTCACAGGTTAAGTAACGCAATTATGCAAGGATAAATGTTATTCACATTTAGTGATGCCTTCAATGCAACAGTGTCACAACTAAAAAATGCGGGGCTATGTAGGACAAGATTTAATTAGAGTGGAAAAAATTTAAAGAAAAGCACTTGCGCCAGTGGAAACGCACAGCAAGACGTTAGTTTCATCTTGTGTGGTTTGTCAGGGACGGGGAGGTCAAGGTTTAATTCCCGACTAAATGTAAGTTTTTTTATTTTGAATATTTTCCACTCTCCCTCCATGCTAGTATGAATACATTTCCTCTAAATTCTACCTTATTAAATACCGTACTATTAGTAAAACTATTATGATAGCCTGGAGGGGTAGTATGACGCGGAGCAGAAGTAAAATAAACTAAACAAAACAATAGTATATATCTCCTCATGTAGTATTTTATGATTTGTGACATTATTTTCAAAAATCAGTTATCAGTAAAAACACGATTCAGTGGTCGAATGGTCTATGGCGTCACACTCGTTTAGAATGGCCTTCTGATGACTGGTAGATCAGGGTTCAGATCTCTGCCCGGTCTGAGGTGGTTTCCCACCCTTCTTTCACGCAAATGCGGGTAAATTACCCATCAAATGATTTCTTCATCATTAGAGAAATTATCATATTTGTGTATAGCCTGACAATAATACGCGGTGATTTAAAAAAAAAATCAGTAAGCAAGTCCTTAGTTTTCCTAAGGAAGCGAAACATGGAAACGGAATTAGCGCCAAGTAGCGAACGATCTCTACACGTGTTTATTTACTAGTGCTAAAAACGCTACGAACTGTTAGCTAAACCATATAGTCGAAGGTATCGGTCTCACAAAAGAGTGAATTGCCAGTGTAGTTGGGGTGCGCAGGGGTAGTTTAACTATCCTTTATCCAGGCTAATGTGGGTGCATTTCTTCAAATTGCGTTTCTTATCTTTATATAAATTGAGTCTTTGTGCAACCCTTCTTTCAACACGTATAATATCAAGATATATTTTACAAAATTCTGAAATTTTGTCATATAAACATCAAACCAAACCAAAACTAAACTTTATTTTTTTCAATAATATTAGGATTATATTATAACACTGCTTTTTTTATATCATGTTAAAAATTCTAAAAATAAGGACTTTGGAGAGTTAATTTATTTCTCTGGAAAACCCCCTTTTAATTAGTCTAAAAACCTAACAATTTTGCTTTTTTCAGGATTTATGTCAACTCTAATTATTTATGCCCGATGAGTTAAACAAAAAATTAAATACATACGATGTGATGTGTGAACTGGATGAATAAATGTCCCAAAGTTTTCATGAATTTATCAAAAATGTATGTATTATCTACGTTAGCTTTTTTCAGTATTTAAAAAAAAAATATTTTAAACACATAAACAAATTGTATAAGAATGAATTTTAAAAGCATCAAAGGTATGCTACAAAATAATAGGTGAATTTGTCTGAGAACTTACAGGTTCATGATTTTCCTTGTAGTAGCCTAAGCAAATTATTGTTTTTTTTATCACGTCTTACTTGCCATTAGGATTATACGCAAAAATGTACTAATTACGATAATATATTAGGGATGACTAAGGTAGAATTTAGAATTTGCGTAGCGAGAGTGAAAAAAAACAATATGGGAAAACCACTCTCACTACAACCGTCCGGAATTTGAGCCCCGGTCTCTTTCCCCATCATTAGCATTCCAGTATATTGCGAGAGTTCAAACAGCAAAGCGGGTTATTTCAAATAAATTATATGTATCATATTTGTTTACAAACATTTATTTTATCAAAAGGCTTTATGCGTTTAGTTAGAATAAATATGCACTATTAAAATAAATGGGAAAGCTTCACATGTTTGCTCTTTTTTTTATATTAATTAAAAGGTCTTAGTGACAGTGTGCTTGCTTACTATCAGCTATAGTCCATTCACGGTAGGAGTTACTTTCTGAAAGGTCTTTTTTCCTACCAATATCCTACTATATAATAGATTTCTAGTAGGGAAAAAGGCCTTTGAGAAAACAATTCCCACGGTGAATGGACTTTACTAATGATCTCCAAGGGTAGAGAAAGCCGGAGTGCTACCGACCAAGGATAAAACACTGGACTAGGGACGTGGTATCGAAAGAAAAGTATTGATAATGTACTCATTAAAAGTATCGGTATCGATTTTTTTTTTTACAATATGCTTTTCCGCTATCCAACTTCTTAAAAAAACTTCCATAATTACTCACTTCTGGGAGGTGCCATTTTTTTTAAACTACATTCGTCGTTTATATACTCTATTATGATATATTATTAACTAATGACAAATAATAGAAGAATTGACGCCCTGTCCTGCTCCATCTGCTTAAAAAACGAACATAAGCGTTTCTGCATCGTCTCAGCTTACTGAATGATAAAGAAAGGGGTAGTAAACAGGTCGCCACTCGTACTCTCAGGCGGTGGCTGAATTGATAAACAAATATTATTATTATTAGCACCGCGTCTTACTACCCGTTCGGATTATACGCACGCTAGTTGTGTAATGGTAGGGTGATTGTGAGATGAAATGGAGGACCTACAGTTTAACGTGGAATCCGAACCACGATGGAGGCCTGGCATTCCTATAAACAAATATGAAAAGCTATTATGATAAGCTAAACGAAATTGAATGCTAGAGTTGCAGAAAATGAATGAAAATTGAGAAATAGTGGTATTTATTCTTCCTCCACAGTCCACCCCCGTAAACATTATTTTAGTCCCAACATGAGTGAAGATAACAAAAAAGTTGTTTATTTCGATACCGGAGTGTGAGTACTAATATCAGTAAAAGTATCGAGTAAAAAATACTAGTATCAAAAGGAAAATATCGATATTAGTAAAGTATCGATACTTATGTCACATCCCCACACTGTACCGACACCTTGGATAAGTCGGCAGCGTGTCTGTCTACTGAACTTAAGGCTCCCGGGTACGATTTTCAAATTGGTCAAAAAAGGTATAATTTGGTGAAATGTGGGTTTTCCCTTTCAGTGATGAATTAAAGGCCAAGGACTGAGTTTTGTGACTGTTCCAGATTTTAAGTTAGTTAATAAGTCGTGTAGCCTACATAATCAGTTGGATAAGAAAGTTTACGTTAAATACCTCAAATCAATTGAAAGAACCAATAGAACCCTAAAATGCCTAATTAGGAGCTAGAGGAGGTAACCACTAGGCCAACTTCTCAAGTTCGTATTATTTTTAACATATTAAATGTAACGAGGTTATCAACTTAGTCCCCACAGTTTTAATACTCCCCCGCCTTAATTATTGTTACCAGAGCACGCCCTTTCTTCAATAAAATAACTCTACAATGAAAATTTATTTAGAGCCGCATCTTACTACTTGTTAGAGTTATACGCTTATGTAGGCCTACTAATTACACTAATGGGTTACGGATGAGGGAGGTTGAATTCAAAGGAAGTGTACCAGCACTTGCGTGGAGAGAGTGGAAAAACCATTTAGGAAAACCACCAGTACATCCGACCGGGATAAAACTACGATCTCCCCGTCATCGGCAGTCTAGTTTATTGCTAGTGTGACACCTTAGACCATGCGGCCACCAAAGTAGGTGACAATGAACAATTCCCCACCGGATTGATATTATTAGTCCTTTTGATGCTTCCACAATTAAGTGTATCCATACACACAACGTTTAAGCTTTCATTTAACTATTTACCCATGCAAAATATATACTTATATATAGAAAGACACTTTTGTTAATTCCTATTTTAGTCATACATCTGATTGTACACATAATTTTTTACCTTTATTTTTCCAGGAAGATTTTTAAAAACTATTTTATTAATTAACCAACTACACCTAATTTTGGTATATTTAAAAAAAATACACAGTAAAAATAATTTATTATTATTATTATTATTAGCACCGCGTCTTACTACCCGTTCGGGCTATACGCACTTACGCTAAAGTGTAAGGGTAGGGTGATTGTGAGATGAAATGGAGGACCTACAGTTTAACGTGGAATCCGAACCACGGTGGAGGCCTGGCATTCCACACATTCACAAGATGTCTTGTCAGAGGTGAAGGAAGGGTTTGGCAATCAGATAAATCTGTTATCAAGTAATGTTGATACATTATGTGATGGATGTGCTTGTAACGCAAAGTTTACTAAAATATTGAGTAGGATTAGAAAGAGTGGCTCTCAGTTGTATAGTGACATCTATTTTTGAACGATAGTCAACCCTTCATAGCTGCCAGAGTTGAAAATACAGTTTTACACAAGAACGCTATTTTAGTTAAATTTATATATACATAATGAAACTAAAATGTATGTATAATAGAAATAATGTATTCACTAAACTAAATGCTCTCTCACAGTCAACATAATTGTATTTTTTCTAGTATTAGGTTAGGTCGAGTTAAAAAAAATGTAATTGCTTGTGCCCCCTTTATCAACTATTCGTTGACCTAACGAATCACTAACCAGCCTTGTGGTACAGTGGTCAGTGCACCTGGCTAACTACAAACACAGGAGTCCTAGATTCAATTCCCGGCTGAGACCATGGGTAATTTTTCCGAAAGGGGAAATATCCCAACGGTCCCAAAGGTTTGGTTAGTTAGGTTTAAGATCTCTCTCCTGGTAGAAATAAAACAAATTTTAAAAAAAAGCAGCCTCTCTCGTGTTATACTAGATTACCGGCGAAGAGGAGATCCGTGTTCCAAGTTCCGGTCTGGTATAATGAGAATGTTTTATTCCTAAGGGGTTTCCCACTCTCCCTACACTCAAACTCAGGTACATTTCATCTAAGACTCTATTTTACCCAACCCTATCCCACTTGAGCAATTAATGGATGCGTAATACCTCAACGGGTACAAAGGCGCGATGGAAAAATACGTATATGTGGATGTTATCACCAGAAAGTTCTGATATTAAAATCATATTCAACCAAATTGCCATTATTCGTTTATGTGAATATGCTACATAAATAATCAAACGATATTATTTTATATTGTAGTGGGATCTGCGGTCTGTTAGTTTGCTTGAATTTTAAAGGCAAGAGAAATAGTTTTGATGTCAAATTCAAGGCAAAGAAGGGTGGATAAATAATAATAATATTTAGCACCGCGTCTTACTACCCGTTCGGGTTATACGCTTTAAGTACTAATTACTCTAATGGATTTGGAATTGGGAAGGTTGAATTAGAGGAAGTGAACCCGCATTTGCGTGGAGGGAGAGTGGAAAACCATTTAGAAAACCCACCCCCAGTTCACCCGACCGAGATTCGAACCTCGATCTCCCCGTCCTCAGCAGTCGAGCTTCAACACGACAAGCGCGTTAGCCAACTACGCCACCGAGGCGGGTAGGGTGGATAAAGCTTCGTGAGATGATCGCGTTTATGTTTATTTTGAGTAATATGGTGATTGAAAAACAAGTTCCTTGAAATTACGTGATTAATGGGAACTTCTTTTATGGTGGGGGTGTAGGGGACGTGAGAAAAGATCGGCGTTTTTGCAGTTTTTATCTAGCAAAACTTTTTTTCGTCAAAATAAATAAAATATTGCTTCAGTACAAACAATGAGTTTAATTTTCTTCAAAAAGTAATAACATGTCTTGAACAAAGGTCATGAGCAAAGCTGCATTAGATGACAAACTTTTTAAATTAACCCTAGAATGCTAAACCTCTCTGTGAGAGAAAAAAATGCTAAACACTCTTAAATTTTACTATTTTACATTTTATTATATTCAAAACATAATTTTAATACATTATTGACAATATGAAAACTATTCTCAACTAGTTCAAATGTATTTTTGTCGATTGTCTTTTTTTTTCACACTACACATCAAATGATACACAGGATGTTTCAATTATTTCAGAGTTTTTTGTTTTATGGTTTATTACCATGTACTCATGTGTAGTAGGAAGCAAGATTACAAATTTGATTTGTATTAGTTTGTAAAACATCATTGTCAATTTTACGAAGTAATAGCATTTTAGGGTTAAGGGAAAAAGTTGTCATTAAATTCTAGGACACTATTGACAGATATTCAAAAACTGATATCACCATTATTGATGGTATTTATAGTGCACTTTCTGAACCGACTAATTATTTCAGAACATGATAATTTCTATGAGCAAGAGCGTAAGGTTTTACCAATATTGCCAGGAAAGGTATTTTCCCATGCCTTTTAGGATTTTTTTTACATGCCACGACAGCTTTAATTCCCATTAAAAGAAAGCTGGGGTACGAATTTTTATAGCTAAAAAAACCGTAGACACCAGCTGGGTTTTATCCCACGAACAACGGGCTTTGAGAACACTTTACCCTAAGGCCACCAAGGTCAACCATATAGAAAATTAAACTATTATGTCTCTTATGGAGAAACATTTTATTTATTTTGACCAAAAAAGGTCTGATAAAAAACTACAAAAAACACCCTCTCTAGCGTCCAGTACAGTCTCACATTAAAGCACTACGGTGGAGGAGTTTCTGTTGATATTGATGTCTAAAAGCGTGCTTGACTTTGAATCAGAAGGCCTTAACTCCATTGGATTATTTTTCAAAGCGTGATTTGATATCGATAAGAGAAAGCAAACTGGCACTAAAAGCATGCCAATAAAAACGGTGCATTGTGGAGGAGATAAGTAAATTCTACACTGGAACTTGCCTGGAGAATGGAAAATCACCGTGGCTAAGCCTACCTCAGTGCAGTCAACCGGCCTACAAGGTCAGCAACACTATCCTTGATAAAAACTCTCTTGCTAAAGTTTTTAGTTTATTTCCATATTTCTGGATTTCTTAACCAAGAAATTAACCTCCATTCAATCTAGAGATTATTTATGTTGAGCGTTAAACGGACACAATCAAATACAACTCTGCACTAGGGAAGCTGAAATCTACAGAAATAATAAGGTAAATAGCACAAAAACCAGAAATTGTGTTACTGCCCTTAAAATATAAACCTAATTAAAGCGAAAGCCAATCAAAATGTATACAAATCTCCCAACCAAGTGTCAACGAGGTCTATTAACACTCTTATACCTATTATGTACACATTTTGCACCAGAAAGGAAAGTATAAGAAATAGAATGTGTATATAATATTCCACCATGAGTATCCACCATGAATGCCCACCAAACCAAATGTAAAACTATGTGTGTGCTTAAATTGTTGGCGCCTCATGGTAGACACTATGTGAGTCTTCTTGTAAATCACTTGATATCAACAATATTCTCCAGATTCAGGAAAAAACAATACCCTCCAAGATAAAGATTATGTGAACTCAAGCTCTCATATTTACGATGTCCTTAGTTTGCTTTACGAATGGAGGAAGAATCCAATGTTTGCAGGGGTGAGAGAAGTTACGTACTATATCTGATAAATTTAGCCTATGAGAGAAAGAGACAGCTGGTTCAAGAAGCCAAAATTAAGAGAAGCCCAACACAAGGCCAGATAATTACGCAATTGCCACACCCGTGGTAGCCGATGATTGCCTATCTACACATTATGCACGAGTACCTGGTGTAAGTAAAACAGTATGAACTCAAACAAGCTAAAATAATTGACAAAATTGTGTAATGTTAGTTTAGATAACATTTATTAGTTACATATCTCAGCGCTAAAATATACTAGAACGATAGTGTGACTGAGGGGGAGTGGGTCACACAATATTATATTATTCTTTTCCTTCACGGCCGCCGGTTGGTTGGGAGGTGAGAAAAAGAGAAAAGGACTTAAGCGATTCTTGTGGAGATATGTTTGTTTGTAATTTGAAACCATAAGTTTTATTCGCTAGACTGCAGACTTAATGGTATATCAGTCTGAGTATACATTAAAAGCTAGATTCAGGCTATTGATGGAATCTAATGAGCAGCTTCAGATTAGTAAGTAACCTGCTCACAGGTCGTCCCACTCTTCTTTTCACCAACTAAGCCTGCTATGGCCGTGCAGTCCTGGTCTCGACAAGATACCCGCACCTTGCTTGCTGTGCCAAAAGGAAAGGAAAAGAAAAGACAAGAGTGCATGCAAGGTTAATGCTATCGAACGACACCACAAGAGCGAGAGGAGGAGAACATAAGAATTTTAAATGGCATTTATAATTTATATCACGAGCCATTCACTGGTTTCCTACAGTATTATATTAGTAGTATGCAAGTGTCTTTGACGAGTCTCCTCATCCAACATTCAAGACGGTTTGATCCCTGGCTCCAGGCGCATTGTAGGCCTAGATTAGCCTTTAACTTAAGTATGGTTGTTATTGGTCGAAACTTTTTTAATTAGATCAATACTTTTCTTATAAAGCACATACGGTTTGAAAAATCACACAGAGAGACCGAAAAATATGTCACTGCCTACCTAATATATAGTATAAAAACCGGTAATCATGATAATCATAACGATAATCAAATTTAACAAATTAGGTATTACTTGTAATCATTTGTAAGACATAAGGAAATTTAAGAATCGTTAAATATATATATATATATTAATTTGTGAATTTCGTTATTAACTCTCATTTTAATGCCACTAAATAACTTTAAAGCATAAAAACATAGTAAAATTGTTAAAAATATAGATTTTACAATATTGTGTACGTTTTATTTTAAAAATGTATTCATGCACATATGATAGGACATCTCAATTAGAACAAACTAAGGTGTGTTTTTTTAAATACAACCACAAGCAATTAGTTATTTTATTTTTCTCGTCGCGCTTCACTACCCTCATTTTTTTATGAAAAATTAACCTCAGTAGATCCAACCGGAAATCGAACCCCGATCTCCCCACCACCAGCAGTCCACTCTATTGCGAAAGTGACGCTATAAAACTATTCAATTATTTAACATGTTACAAGTGGGTCTTAGTGGGATGTATTGGGTTAAGTAAAAGTGTGTCAACCCTATTAAATGATAATCGTGACTTAAGCTAATTCTAGGACGAACACAACAACCAGAAATAAAGACCCGCACCGGAGGATACGCAGACAAATCGGTATAGTCTGCTGGTAGCACGGTCAGGGCTTAAATCCAAAACGAGTACAATGTTATTTCTTCCTCATCCCCGCCTTATTAGTATAGGCCTATATGCTACTGTGAATGTGAAGAGTTTGTACATTCGGCGGTGATTCTACAGAGTCATTTGTTCAGTTAGGGAATGTAAAAAAAAAATGTAGTTACTATTCCACATACTCGCCGAACGTTTTACAAAATTACCGGTGAGCTATAAAATTACCATCACCCACTGATGGACGTTAATAAGTCACAAGTCAAGATTGGGTTTGGTTAGGTTAGTATAGGCAAGTTTACACTAGGTTAGGATAGTTTGGATTTATCTTCTATGCTTTTGTCAATATGCATTAGGTATTTTATAAAATTGCCGGTAAATTACAGTTCATGTAACATATTCACCCCATACTGCATTGGGAAATTTATAAAACTATTGGTAAATGTATATAAATCAAATTAGTCGTTAAATATATCATTGCTTTAGGTAATTTTATAAAATAACTAAGCACATTTACAGTATAAACATATATAAATGTGGATAGCCCTAAGTAGGTATTGAGCCAACTTTTCAGTCCTCGCTGTGAAGCTAATCCGATACCTTTGGATCAGTGTGCAAACAGGTTACCGATGCGCTAAAGCGTTGAACGACCATTTAGAAGGGCACGGCTTTCAACTAAAATGACTTCAAGGTCTGGGAGGTAAGTAGTAAATGTATTGCACGGGTTATTGCCATATAAAAAACCGTGAAAAATATAAAAATCTAAATGTAAAGCAGTTAAGAATGATAAAATATTATCATTTTTATAGTGAAGCTATCAAAATTGACACTGTTGTTTTTTTTATTTAAGGACCGCGTCTTACTAACCGTTCGGGTTATGTACTATTTATAAGGTGATAGGGATAAAGAAGATTAAATTTATAGTTGGCTCAGCCGCATTTGAGTTTGCATGGAGAGGGAATTGAAAAGAATTGAAGAAAAAACATCCTAAGGATGAAATATTATTATTATTAGCACCGCGTCTTACTACCCGTTCGGGTTATACGCACTTACGCTAATGTGTTATGGTAGGGTGATTATGAGATGAAATGAAGGACCTACAGTTTAACGTGGAATCCGAACCACGGTGGAGGCCTGGCATTCCTCACATTCACAAGATGTCTTGTCAGAGGTGAAGGAAGGGTTTGGTAATCAGATAAATCTTTGCCGGGACCGGGGATTGAACCCCGGCCGCCAGCATAGAAGTCTGACACCTTACCCCTAGACCGCCAGGTCACCGACAAGGATGAAATAATATTTAGTAGTTTTTTTAAATGTCAGAATATTCATATGACTGAGCGAACTCTGGCCGGTTAAAAAATGGCCTCCTACCGGAGCAATGAGACGCGTTGAAGACGTCCTTAAGTCCCGCGTTTTTTAAGAAGTGTTTATTTAAAAAGATAGCTTACGCTAAAATGGGGTGAAAGATATGAACATGTTCCAATCGTATTAAGAAAAATATATTTTAAGTTTTGTTAATTAAAAAAATCATATGAGCTGTAATTAGCTCGTTTAAACGTTTTGCGCGAAATTAAGCACGTAAATGGTTAGAAACATAAAGTATATACCTATCCTTCCTCAGTCATTCTTTAACATAGTCCCAACAGTAAATACCAAGACACTTGAAGATTGTTTTAGGAACTTTGGAGCTTTCCAAATTAAATATCGCAGTTTGAGAATATGTAGGCCTATATCTCCGAGTAAGCAGTGCTTAACAATGGAAGGCCAAGCGAGCTAATAAACCGCTATCGCGTACTAAGATACAATTTTAAAAAATTTTGTTCGCATTTATTTAAAATATTAAACGTGCACTTTATTAACCGATTAATTCAGTACACGACTTAAAAACCCACACCCAAACCCCCAGATAATAATTCATCAGTGTGAGAGGGGAAACCCAGATTTTCCCAATGATATTTTTTTTGTTATGTCAGGAATACAAACCCCGAGACTATTAGCTCAATAGACAAACACGCTGCCAAGTGAGCTAAGGTGTCGGACTAAAAAAGAAAGATTAAAATATAATTCTAATAGAAAACGCACGCTTGCTAAAAAAAACTTTTATAAATTACGTCAGCAAAATGAATTATAGATTCTCTAAGGTCAAAGCAATCAGTGTTCCACATCCCGGCGCATGCCAAACACGTTTGGAAACATTGTGGTTGAAATGAACAATCAAACTAAACAATCAAAATAAACAATCAAGAAGTAACAGATTCTTGAGGGGCTTAAACCACACGACATGCAAATTATAGCTGTTTTTTTTCACCACGTCTTAATATCCGTTTGGGTACGGATTACGCTAATGGGATTAGGAAGGTTATATTTAGTGGAAATGTACCATCAATATAGACAAGAAAGATACCACCGTACTTAAGGCTACAAGCCCAGGCACGGCTGTGACGAAATTGATTGGCAGTGCGCTCTACGGATCCTTGGGTAGATGTGTAGAAACTAAGACGCCTGCATGAGGCTCCGAGTTATCTTCTATTTCATTCATCAATTTAATTAAAAATCAAATACCAAACAAATATGGATGAAAAAAATTTTTAATGGTCTATAGGAGTAATGTACTTTGCCCACAACACTTTTAAACAGATAGATTAGAAATAAGATAAATGTAACTAATGTTGATACTGCAGCAAAAGTTGAAATTATTTTAATATTACCTTAAAAAATAAGAGATATTTCACTCTCAGCAAAATGCTTCAGCTTGAAATTGTATTTTGTTACGTTTTCTACCTTACAAATGTAGTTATCAACTGTCAGCTATTGAGTATTCAAAATGATGGTCATATTTTGTTGAATTATCACATATGTTCAGCATTTCATTAGATTCCTTGCACTTTGAAGAAGACTTTGACCTGCTAGCTTAAGGTACAGTAGCCCCATGACTTCTTTGGTGCTGACTGACAGCTTTAAAAAGTTACCAGGCCAAATTACGTATCCCTACGCCGAACCATAAGATCTGCAAAAATATGTGCTTAGCAGCTGTCACTTCTGACGGTCAAATTTTAGGTTTATACCTAAATGTTGACTGTCAGAAGTCAGCTGTGAGCTGTCAGTCAGCACCAAAGAAGCCATGGTGCTACTGTATGTCTTTATATTGGTTGAATATTTTTGTGTTTTATTATATTAGTTAGATTCAACACATTTAAAACAATGTTACTATACAAATATATGATTCAATAAATGTGGTTAAATAGCCAATTTAGGTTATGTAGACATTTGGAACAGCAAATGAATAGGTTTTCTATTGTTGACAGAGATGTCAAGCTTAGAAACATTGCCATTTTTTATAAGGTTTATGCTGGTTTCTTTTGATGACATGTCAATCAAGTAATAACAATGCTAAAAGGGAATATCACAAGGCATATTCATTTTTACAGCTCTATAATGGCTTTCAAAGAAAAAAAGAAGCTATTAAAGTATACTCCTGAGCAAATGTAAAATTCTATTTATTCATTAACAATTTTAACAACAGAGTTGTTGACAAGGAATCAACAAATCCCATAGCAACAAGCTAACCAAAAACTCTATTTAATGAACAGCCAGCAACAAGTAATGTATCAACTCAACAATTATCGGTACCTATTTCACAACCTATAGAACCATGAAACAACCGATTGAACAGCAACCGACAAGCATAGTCCGCGTTGACAGAATCTGTCTTCAAACAACTCAATGGAAGTATCATCACCTTTTAAAAGAGCTTTATTCTGGCCAAATGATGCTCCATCATCTTCTAATAAGAGGGTTAAATCAAAAAATACCCAGTGAAATCACATAAAAAATGTGGAAAAAATATCATTCCAGGAAAAATAAAGAAAACAAGAGAAAAGGAAAAACAAGAAAGGAATAATTAAAGAGAGCCCTAAAAAAGCATCACTCAAGGAAATAAAGGATAAAAGTATTAGATAAATTGATTCAGGAGATTCAGATGAGCCCTTGATCTAAGATGATAGTGATGTCAGTATGAGTGACTTGCCGACACATTCAAGAGGAAACTTTTAAAGCTTTATTTTCTGATCAAAATATAAAACCAAGAATATGGGTTCTAGAAGTTTATGCTAGTAAAAAAAAGTACAAATTTCTCTGTAAGTTTTATTTTATCTACGGACTATGATGAACCTGTTATAAAGTTTACTCGAAGAACAGAAGGGGGAGACTTTACATTTGTTTGGCCAGAAAAATATGACATTTCAGGAGTGAGAAATAATATAGGGGCCTATAATTATTTTCTTTGTTTTGTAGAAGAGGTGAGATGAGATTTCCTATTTCCTTTGATAGCTATAACATTTTCTTTGTAGTTTACAAAAGTATCTTATGGTGCAATGTTATATTATAATGATTAAAATAAACATCAAAGGCGTCAATATCATAAATAATAATGATTTCATAACGTCTATTGTAGCGTTGATCTGAAAATATATATAACTTATAGTGTAATTATTCTCTATTGGGCCTAATTAATTTAACCAACTTAAAGAGAGATGATATTGCTGTTAGTCTTTTCCAGAAAAAAAAAGGAATTCATGTGCATGGAATTTCACAAATAATGATAATAACTAGAATAATCTTAAAATATCGTTAATGTCTGATAGCTTATTCCTATTACTTCTATTAACTGGTTCAAGTGTTGTTTTGGAGTAACTCTTTGTTTTTTAGGTGGTTATTTAAGCTCTAAGAAAATTAATTTGTATGATTTACTTATTAAGTAAAATAATTCATTTGTGTGATTTAATAATGAGGAGAATGTTTTCGGATAAGCTTTCAATGGGTAACCAGTTTGGATAATTAGTTTTTGCATTCCCTTGTTTGTTTGTACAGTTTACGGCACAGCAGGTCAACACCAATGTCTATACATAAACACAAAATAGATGTTAACACAACATTTTCACGCACTTACTGAATGCTAACAAAGCAGTGCGCGTTGAGCCCGCACAATTCTTCATAAAGCGCAGCACGCTTCAATTTCGGCACACCGCCATTGCACTAGTATGGGATCTCCACTAATCTATATCGATGAAGTGTACCCACACTTGCGTGTAGGGAGAGTGGAAACCCATTTTGGAGAGAAAAAAACATCAGCACCCTCTCGACAGAGATTCAAACATCGATCTCTCCGTCATCGGCCATTTTAAAGTTAAATACTCGACAAGTTTGTACACTTCGTTTACCCTAAAAGGTAGCAGGTTTACCTTGCTTGTTCAATTCATGGTGGAGCCTATATATGAAAGGGTCATAGTGTAGTCAGTCAAAGGTAAGACTGTAAACTATCAATATAAACGGTCAGAGGTGAGAGAGAGAGAGGTGTTTGTTATAGATTTAAGTTAGTTTTAAAGTCGTGTTCTGATATAATCCATCGGTTCAGTAAGTGTACAATTAAATATCTCAAAAAGATAGGTGCATATTTGGATCAATCTTGGTTAATCAAATGTAATCAACCAAAAAAGAATATATAATGTAAAACAAGGTGTCACATCGTATTATTTCTAAAGTCGTTCATTATAAAAAAAAAGTGAAATCATTTAATGAATAAGAAAAATACTACATTGACTTTATAACCTAGTTCGAAATCTTTAATGTATGAGATAAGCTACCTCCATATTTGAGTTTCTCCAAAATTAGAAGGCCATTTAGAGTATTTTACTTTGTATGAATATTTAAAAAAATACCATAAAAAATGCAAATAGGCTCAAATTTATTTACCTAATATTTGAAGATAAATCATGTGTAATTATTAAAAATCTATAATAGTTATTTGATCAGTTAAATTAAATTCCCTTCATATTTGTTTGTATTTGCTCTATGGCATTATTAACTTCAAAAGTTCATCGCCCTCTGTTACAACGTTACTAAAGTTAATGTATGAGAGATTGATGGATATTATGTTTGTTTGGACTAATACATAATCTACTAAAACTGATTACAGAGTTATAGCAAAGTTTTTTTTTAAATAATATACTTAACACTCCGTTTACCACGAAAGGTAACAAATTTAATTTGCACGTTTCCACTATGGTGCAGCTCATAAGATAGGTAGGTCCACAGTGTGATACGTTAAGGAAAGACAACTAACTACCTTTCAGAGTAAACGGAGTGTACACTTTAGTAACAGAGTATCAAAGGTGGGGTTAATTTAATTTAAAACTGACAAAATAACTATTAGTATTATATGATACGATTTTACACCTGGTTCGGGCTGTTTTACCTATCTGCATTAAGCTTTATCTGTGGCAGTTAAAAAAAATAGCCCACTTAACGGTCGATTAGCGGGGAAATTAAATACATTTTTACTTGAGGTATTTAAAGTAGGCTGCACTTTCTAAACCTACTGATTATATCAGCACACGACTTATAAACTAACTTAAATCTTTAACATACACAACATCCAGCTACCGGCCGTTAATTAATACATCACTATGAAAGGGGAAGCCTACATTACCCCAGTAATAGTTTTTATGGCCATGCCGGGAATCTAACCCGGAACCCTCGGTTCGGTAAATAGACATGCTACAGATCGAGCCCAGGTGTTGGACTAATTAGATACAAGACTACATTCGTACTATGAATCGCATCGAAGTGCGGTTTTATACATTCATTTGATAACAGCAAAATTGGAATTAGATTGATATGTATTATTTTTTTAGCGCCACGTCTTACTAACTGTTCAGGTTATACACATATATACTAACTACGCTTGTTAGCTAGGGATGAGGAAGGTTGAATTTAGAGGAAGTGTACCTACATCTGCGTTGAGGTAGAGTGAAAAACTATTTTGGAAACACAACTTCAGTATACCCGACCGGTATTCAAACCCCGAACTCCATGTCATCGATAGATTAATAGTTTATTAATTTTTAAATGAACATTATTAAACTTGGTTGCATTTTTAATAATATGTTATATTGTTGGGAGTTTCAAAGAACTTGATTTCAATATAGAAAACTCTACCACGATGCGGAGAATATTCTGAGCTTAAGTGTTCTCCGGGGGGTAAGACGGGCTCTTAATGGGATTGTTGTGCAGCGAGTTTCACAATGTATCCTGAATTTCGACATAAGAAAACCTTGGTCAAGGTGGAGGCTGTAATCGACGGCTTCCTTAAGAGCTCTCTATAATTAGGGAAAACCTTGGGTTTTTTTTACCTCGGAACTTGCTTAGAGGGTTATTAGCTGGGCCCGTATTTTGATATCATGACTGTCATCTTTTTTAGCAGGATACATCACAGACAATTCGCATGTGCATCTAATAATAATATGCATGGCCTTTCTTTAGCTTGCGAAGTTAAGCGTTTTTTTATTGATAATTCTTTAATCATTTTTGACATTTTGGAATGTTTGGTCAAATTTTCTTGGTTTGCGTGATTTCTAGTTATTTATTTATGTTGGGTAAGTATGTTTTAAATACCAGTTGTCGGAATGAGAAGATAATGTATACATGAACTTTGTGTCCTCTTTGCTTGTTTGGTTTTAAAACATATATTCCTGGTGAGACACTGCAAATAATCTGGATGCGGTAGCGTTTGGCGGGGGATAGCTATTACTTCTCAAGCCGATATTTGTTAATCAAATTTACCAGAATGTAAGAGTCAAGCTGTGAGATTTGATTTTGTAATTTTTGTGTAAGCTCAAGACCTTTTTTTCCTAATTATTGTTTTTAACACCGCGTCTACCTGTTCAGGTTATATGCATTTGTCCTAATTGCGTTAATGAGCTGGGAATGTGGAAGGATGAATTTAGAGGAAGCGTACCCACATTTGCGTAGAGGGAGAGTGAAAGACCACTCTCAGTACACCCGACCGGAATTCAAACCCCAATCAAACTATAAACATATCAAGAGGGGCTGGTTTAAATAAAACTGGGAACACTAGATGGGTATTACATTAATTGTTTTGAAATAATAAAGTATTAATTAATTGGCATTACGTTGTTCAATCCACCAAATGAATTAATAAATGGAAAAAATATTTTATTGTAAAATTAATCTATTACAAGATTAACTGTGGCTTATAAATATACAATAATGAAAAGTTATTTTGTAAATTATCTTTAGAATAACATGCTTGTTACCCAAGCACGTGCAATAAACGTCAAACTCGCTTGGTTCCGGTTTCCTGGCGACGGAAAGGTTGCGGTTCGAATCCTTGCTGGATGTTTTGCGATTCATTTTCCGATGTGGTTTCCAGCACTCCCACGCAAATTCGGGTACATATCCATTTGATTTTAGATTCATTATTCCTACCACAATAGTGCAATATAATGTGGGTAGCTCAGACGAGTGAGTAGTTAGAAGAAGTGCAAAAAAAAATTACTTGTTTAAGAGCATTTTAATTTAAAGTTGATTCTGGCAAGATGTCAATCCATGCTTGTACATTTCCTTGGATGTAAGGCAGTGTAGGGTTAACATCCTGCTGAGAATAGTGAATTATTTCTTGTTGACGAGCGAGCATCGTGGAACCGATAGACCTTGCTTGCTCGATGTAAATATAGAGTCCATAAAGTTTCAAATATTAACTAGTAAAACCTTGTTAGGTGATTGGTCGTCAAAATAGTAGAGCGGAGCCTCGTTCGTCCCAGTTCAAGAGAAGCACTGATCTAAAACAGAGACTTAGGGGATTCTCCAGAAACAACCATCGACGAGTAGACGTGATAGGCAAACACGCGATCCCGCGTCACCCAACGCGAGGAGTCGAACTCGTGCCAAGGCAGCAAGTGAATTCCAAGGCAGCTTGTGAGTTTCAATCTCCATCGCAAATGCACACGCGTCAATGGACCGTGTTATCAATATAGCCAGTGTAGTAGATTATAATGTTATAGACAATAACTAGATGTTATATCGTGAACCTCATTCAATACTTAGCCCCTACGCTCCAACCAATCCTCCAGGATCCCAACCCCTTACCGCTTGGGGTTCATCCAGACAAAGTTAACTCCCGCGGTATCACGGTAGTGTTGTGGGTAGTTGGTGGTAACTATCATTCACTGTGTAGAAGGGGAGTTAACAAATTGGTGTCATAAGTGGAATTATGTGTTGAAAAATTGTTAGAAGTGAGAATTATGTGATAATGTTATGACAAAATGTATTAAGTGCTGTCAAAGTGATAACATGTTGGGACAGAGGGAAAATTATTTTCCAAGTGATATCAATTTTAGATAATGTAGTAGATTAGTAAGGTACATTTTTCGTGGTGATAGCTTGATTATGCTATAGGTGTGGAAGAAAAGTGATTGGAACAATTATGCTATGCGTCAAAGAAAAGTGATACAAACTGATAGGACTTTGTGTCCAGCAATATAATGACCAGGCGACAAAAAACGATTATGTTGTATATCAGCCGTTACCCGAACAAGATGGACCAACATCGAGAAAGAAAATACGTCAGCAGTTATAACCGCCAGCACAGATATACAGATGATAAGAGTGACGTCACAAATGTAATCCTAAACAAAAATGAGAAGAAATGCTGAACGTCTACACTAAAATGAACACTGTGTGGAATTTTACTACTTTGATATGGTCTAACCTATTTAGTGTGTTCATTGTTTATCACGAGAAATATCTAGAACTTTGAATTTTTAATTAAGACATTGACAGCTTGTTTCAAAATTAAAAGTATTATCTTGCAAATTATTAATATCATCATTGTAACTCCCCCAGTTAGATTAGAAAGGCGAAAAGTTGATTTGTAGACAGTAATAGATTAGCTAATGACTCTAATAAATTATTTAAAAATAAGAAATGAAACTAAGGCTAGATCAAGCAAATCATGCTGCTAGTGCCAGTCATGGAAACTTATCATTTTCAGCCACAACGTATATTAGGAATTCCTTATTCCTAGTACCTGTATTTAAAAGTAGATCGTAGGATATTGATCCCACGACCAGCAAGGTCAACAAGATGCAACAAAATGCGCAGCTGGCATTGTAGAAATTAGCGATTGCCCAGTGTAATAAAGACAGGCTAGATGAGAAACAGGTTTTTGCCAATTACGCTAATGTTAAATGTTATAAATATAGGACATAAGGTCATTTGGCTAAAATTTGTCCAACCAACAAGTTAGTTTGTTTGCATTTTCAGGTTAAGAGATATATTCCAGATTTTGTAGGAAAAGGTTTGAAGACAAGAAACCTCCCCCCCCCAAAAAAAAAAGTTAAGGGCTTGGGCCAAGCCACGACCGCTAGTCCAAATAAGATTCTCCCTTGTAACTTCTGCTGAAAGTGAAGCCATAAATGCAGAAGAGCGTATAGTTCTTTCAAACTATGAAGGCAGGCAATTCAAGGTGTTGGTCGAAACAATCACTTAAGTCTCAGTAATGTAACAAGAAATTGTAGCAAATTAAAATATTTCCAAACCTAAGTACGGAATTTCTGTTATAGAAGGGCGAAAAATCTCACATTTGTGGACTATCAAGTTAAACAACTATAGTTATGTAGTAAATGTAACTAGAGGTTGTAAATACCAGTTGTCACCGTTATCAGGGGATAGGTGTATTGGATTTCTCGTTAAAAGACCAAGCGTCTATTAACAAATAAAAACGTAAGTTTAACCATCATTAATAATTTTGTGATTTAGGAACCAAAGCTGTTTTAGGACCACAACGGACCCAAGGCAGTTGTAAATCTTCGGGTCGCAACCTCATATTGCGCTGCGCTATGGAAACTGTTCCGGCTCAAAAATAAGTTTAATATAAACTGAAAAATATCTCCCGGAGAAAGAAAAATAATCAAGGCTTAAGTTAAACTCCCATAAATTGTTGGCAATTGGTCAATTCTAGCAGAACCAGTTGTAATCGGAGTTACAGTGGTTAGTTAAAACAATGTTTGGTGACAAGAAGGTGTGTGTTACCATAAGGGCTGGAAAAAGGGCCACAGTCCCTATAGGTGTTGTCAACATGAGTCCTGTGGAGGTTTAAAGACTACGAGGGGCGGTATTCGCTAGGGTTTGCTATGTAAACAAAGATGACATAATTTGTTGTGGAAAAACTAGGAAGTTTTTGATGCCACGGGTAAGGGTCAAAATAAATTTGTACAAGCTTGTGAGGTAAAGGAAACTAGAACCTCTAAGTTGCACTGGAACAAAAATCAATCACTTGTCAGAGAAATATGGGAAATTTTTGGAAAAGTAGGTAGTAAGCGGTAATTAAAATAATTTTGGGAATGAGTTAAGGAAACATGAAAACGTAATTTTTAAGTTAGAAATTTTTAAGAAGTTAAAAAAAATATTAAAAAGGTATTTTAAGAGGAAGTTAGAAACAATTTGAAGTTAGAAAAATTTTGGGAAGCAAGAAAATGTTTGAAAAAGTATTTTAATAAAGGACAAAGAAACTAAAAACCGGAACTGAAGTTAAAAACATTTTTTGAAACGAATTTTACGAACAGTTAAGGATATTTGGGGAACATGATAATTTAATCGCAGCTTAATTGTTACAGTTACCATTTCATTCCGTTATTATTAACACAAATCGGGTTAAGCCATATTTGGCTAAGTTGATCACTGTACCTAGCGACACCGACGTTTAAGTGCGGCCCAGAGGACATCAGAGTAAAACGCCGCTTGTTCCTGAGGACGCCGGTAGACCACCTGGGTTCCCTAGCAACGGTTAGGTGTTCTGTGTCAGCCGACATCGTCTATTCACACTGGAGAGCCGACCAACCAGGAGGAAGAAAGATACAAATCCCATAATATCCTCGTTGCGCCCTACCAAATCGTATAACCTCAGCAAGCGCAAGTAAAATGTTCGCGTTGGTGTCTTATTTCTGTGTACTTTCCCATGTGTTATGTGAATCAGTGAAAATTAATAAATTACCTAATGGAGTAAAAAAAAAACTTTTTATTTGATAAGAGTTTTAAAGTGGTGGTAAATTTTGATTTGATGGAATTAAATGTAGAAAATCAAAAAGTGTCAAATTTAGTAACTTCCATAATTAACGTTTAGTTACTGCAGGAATTGATAAAAAAATAATTCTTCATATCAAAACTGGCAGAACCATCACTGAGCAAGAAAATGAAACCTATACAGTATACACGCTATCAATAACAAATAAATAGTTTTATGGACTTTTTATTACCTAGTACACTTAAATGGCAAAAAAAAAGAGCTTGAATTGATTTGGGAGGCAAAGTTCTCGAAACTGTTTTCAGCAAGCTAGATTCCGTTTATTTGTATGAAATTAATCAAAAACTTGAAAATTTGGACCAAGATGTTGATATTTTTATAATATGAATAGTAATGTTTTATTAATGAAAAAATTTAGAAGATAAGAGATACAAATAATTCAAGATTCATACAACAAAGGGTTAATAAATACCTGTATCATTGCTTTTCTTTTGTTTGTTTGCTAAGGTCTTTACAAGTAATTAACTAAAATATTGGTTCAAACAATTTATTGCTTAGAAAAAATGGATGTGTTAATTTGTGCAAGATTAGATCTTATTAATCCAAGGTAATCTATTGAAATAAGTTCTTATAACAAGTTAAACATTGTATTTATGACTCCATGTAATTGAATCTTTTGCATTTAATAGAAAAAAATAGTAAATTACCCTTGACTTTGGATGCACCAGTGAAAACAGAGTATTTAAATGTTTTCTATGGACTGGTCACTGTGCAAGCCATTGTAAGTGGTAATATTTTGTAGATTATCATTAGTGTACCTCCTGCAAATACAAATAGTCAATTAGAACTATACCATCTTAATCTCACTATTTTGGAATAATATTAATAAATGTGTTAATTATGAGATAAATGATTTTTATGTTTATCAGTAAAGATAGATGATAATTCAACAGGTAATGTGAAGGCTACGGATCTAACAGATTGTAAAAATAGATGATAATTAAACAGGTGTGAAGGCTAAGGACCTAACAGATTGTAAAAAACACGTCACAATTTGTCCTTCAAATCTCTTTCTCTATGACACAACTGTCAATATTTGTGAACTAGCTCTCTTTTTGCGAAGAAACTCCAGTTTAAAATTTCCACAAACAGTTAAAGCGTTGTTAAAACCCTTTTTACATTGTAAAAGAAAGATTGAGTTTTTCCAGTAAAGAGACTGCTTAATGTTCCAAAGTTTGTAGGACAACTTTGGACAGTTAAGCACCCATATACTTTGAAACTTGAGAAGAGTGGAGTCATATTACTGTAATATTAGTAGTGATTTTAAAGTTTTGGCGGCCCATTCATAGCCAGAGTGAGTATGCCTCAAGCGTGGTGCTACACTAAATTCAAGAGGTCACCTACCTAAACATGAATGAGATGGGCCAGTTCTGCATATGAAACTGGACCATTCTATCTTGGCCTTTGAAACTGCTCCTTAACTTCAGCACAAGGCACATTTTAATTTCAAAACAGATTAATTCTATCACATATCCCAAATTTAGAAAATTATATTTTCTATTAAGACTTAAATATTTATAGAAATCTTAGTTTTCACGGTGAATTAGTGAACGATATTGACGACTTTGTAACACAATAAATTTAGCCAGTTTGTTTTAACCAAGTAATAGAAAAAATTAGGCCACTTAGTTTAAAAGAATCTTTAGTTACTTGCCTTTAGTTCTAGGATCATCTATTACCCCTTTAGTATAGTTAATTATCATTGCCATAGTAGTTTATAGTTTTAAAGGGTAATTAGTTGAATGTTTTAAAAGGCTTGTTCCTAATGCTGAGCCCTCAATACCTACCCAGGCACAAAACGTTATTGTTACCTTGCCAGAAAGCTGTGATTAAATTATTTCACCAGGGGAATTTTGGTGAAGTTCCCTTAAGTTGGCTCTCATCCTATTCCCCTAGTATAGCTTAAGGTGTTGATACAGTGCTGGCCTTAGAAATAATCTATTTAATAATAATTGTTCATGTTTAGGTTTAAGATAAAAAGGGGTTCATCATGGGGCCATGCTTCCTGCTGCTATTGATGATGGTGGGGTCCGCTATATCACAAAGACCAGGCATTGCAGACTCTTTGATCAACATTTTAATTCAGGTATATTATATTAACATTATCAAGCTTTACTAACAATCAAGACGCAGGGGTTGAATGTATGAATGGTGTAAGTAGTAATAATTTCAAATGCTAGGTGCAAGGGATTTAGAAGATTTTTGCTGTGTCCTCTTTCCAGATACATTTATATGAATTTTTTTTATTACCTCTTTTTATATATGTGGTGGTTAGATAAAATATAACATCCCACATAAAAATCATTCTATGCTAAAGTAATTGATGACATATATTTGTTTATGTAAAAGAAATCTTGAAAGGAATTATAAAAAAATTTAATATCATATATATATCAAAAACATATATTTAACTGAGTGTTAATGCACTGTACATGCTGAAGAAAAGGGGACTAGTCCATGAGAAACCAAAGAAGTCGAGTTGCTCAACCACTTTATTAATTTGCTATATCTCAACATTGTTGGCACTACTAATGAGTAGAGCAAATTTGTGTTTAGTTTATTTTATCCGCCGGCATGTTGGATTTAGCATCATTCTTGTCTGCTGAGGCACACCAGAATTGGTGCTTACAAAGTTTTTAATAAAAGCGTATACATTTTTGCTATAAAGATAGTGTATTCTACCTTTCACCTAGTGAAAGAAGACAATTCAAGATTTCTAAAAACGTATACATATATGATAAATTGGCTTTGCCGAGTCAAGATTTAAATAAGTTTAAATTCAGCTCATGAAATGAGTAAGATGGCTATTTTCAAAGGGCTATTAAAGAGAAAGAACTTAAGATCCACATATTAGCAATTTTTTTTATGAGACCTTGGAATAGTTAGCTTAAGGTGTGGATAAATAAAGTCAGGGTTTAGGCCAAATTTTATTTATTCTTGAATTTACAAATTTGCAAAAATTACCAAATTTAAGGTCAAATAATGTTACACTAATTGTTGCTCTATAAAATCTATGTGATTTATTGTGTGGTCCAAATTTGTTCCCATGACATAGGTTCTACATTTCATGAAGATATGTAGTAATTGATCAAACAATTTGAGATAGTGCTTAAGAATGTTTATTTCAATAAATTAGCTATAGTTTTGTCAAATTTACCTTTTTAAATACTTTTAAAATTTGATTTAAGCTAGCAACTATATTTATTTTTTTCTACGGTATTTTATTATGTTAAGTGATCCATTAGATTTAAAGAACATTCAATAATTTTTCTTAAAAAAAAACATCAATTATATATGTAATAATTGTGAAGACATGTATGGTTTCATTGTCCCAGATATTTCTCATTTTTACCAAAATATACATCACTTTTAGCTAAGCCGAACAATGTTGATGGTCCACTTGGGGAGAACATTAACTTGAAGTAATTGTTTTGTTTTGATATTTTGAAGAAATTTTCATTGTACCAGTTTTTCTAAAAATTCCAAGCAATAAAGTTAGTTTCATTAATTTTTTTCCACCTCCAACACTATAATCATGAATCTTGAATTCAAATTGATTCATTAAATAATGAAATTCCAATGATTTTCCAAGTGGATCCATTTCTAGTAACAAAGCAATGATTTTACTCGTATCTTTATCAGGTACACATGTGGCTTTGTTGATCCTTTTTCAAAGGTTTTCATCTCATTTGCGATGTAATGTTGGTTAATTTTATCAACATTTAAACCTTTTAAGTTTTTACACCAAATTCATAAATATTTTTAGATGCGAGAATGTAGTTGTAAACTAAAGCCTTTTGCCCATGGATCTACTCAAATAATGACTTAAAAGTGATGTGAATAAAACTTAAATTACTAGACAGCAGCATCATAGCGTCACCACTAATGTATTTCAACGAAGGTTCAATTACTGTTTGCTTATCAGTTAATGACACACATGTGATTAGTCACTAGGAACACATCATGTTAGTTGTCAGGCTACTTCAGTTACAGACTCAACCACTATGAATGAACAATTATTGAACATTTAATGTATTATTAAAGGTAACTTTCTTTCAACCTTCTGTACAACACTATAAATTTTGCATCACTTTGTTGCAGTTCTTTTGCCGCGATCAAAAGTCTGCAGTTTACATTTTAATTCAATTTATGGATGAATCCAAAATCTCCTTTGGCTACGTCTCTTATATTTGTAATAATAATAGAGGTACAAATTCTGCTGGCACTCACATAGCAAGAAGTTGTATTAATAAACATTAAATATCCTGGAAGAGTGAATAAGGTACTTGCAAGCTAGATAGTGCGAAATTGATTACATTTCAGCCACTTTTACATAACACCGTGTGCAAAACATAAGTATCAAAATGTTACTGAACAGTTTGTGACTTCATACTCTAATCAGTCAAATCACAGTTGAGTAGCTCTGTGGGCAAAAAGCATTATTTGTTTTTTAAGCACGTCTCTTTACAGTCTCATATATCCCATTTCAGGAGCCTTTTCCATAACTTGAAGGGAAGAAATACCCCTTTGCATCCACTCTAAAATCTTCCTTGTGTTTGAAAAAATTACAAACTTTATTATAATTTCGTGGGCTGTTGAACTATTATTTAAAAAGTACAAAAAGGTTACACTTTTAAGAGTGTATAAAAGTGTAGAAAGCAATCGAGTTGTGTATCGAAAAATCACTGGTAAAACACATGCTCTAACTGAAGTTTGCCACTCTCAATAATAGTAATGCTTAGCAGCGCGTCTTACTACCTGTCCGTGCTATACACTTAGTATTAATTACACTAATGGGTTAGGAATTGGGAAGGCTGAATATAGATTAAGTGAACCCGCATTTGTGTGGAGGGAGAGTGGAAAGCCATTTAAGAAAACACCCCCCAGTTCACACAAGCGAGATTCAAACCTTGATCTCCCCATCCTTGGCAGTCTAGCTCAACACGAAAATAGCTAACTGAGGCTTTTTTTCTTCCACTCTCATTTTTGTATTAAATAAAGTATGTAAAGTCACCTACCTGTTAGCCAAGAACTAGTGCAATATTTCATCTTGCATGATGAAAGTAAAGATCTCATAAAAAGTCCATCACATGTATAATGTGTATAGAATTCTATAAGAGTATCATTCATATTCAAAATAATACATACAGAGCAGAGCATTTTTGTTTTAATCTTAAATCTTAGCCTATTCATCATATGTGCTACAAGGTGAAATTTGACTATTCTTTATTTATAAAAAATTAATTCTAGGTCTTGATTGTATGTAAGAAAAAGAAAAATATGACCCTTCACTGTACAACTAAATATATATGAATAATATGGTAGATGGCCAAGAGATTAATATGATTTGTTTATTGTAATAGGAAGTATTATAATTTGTCTGTGTTATGTCCCTGACTGCCCTGGTCATCAAACTCAAGTCTTTCTGTGGTTTGCAAAAGACATGGTATATAAAAGAAGTTTCGATTATAGAAAAAAAAATATTCAAAAATTAACTTATACTGGGGGAGGAAAAAGTTTACTCACATATAAAAACTAATAATCCTTGTATTTTACCTTAATACTAATGAACTTCTAACTTAAAACTTACAAGAGTTGATTAAACATATAAGATGAGGTTTATTTAATGGAAAGATTTTTTTTTTTAAATAAATTCTACAAAATAAATGAGATTTAATAGAAATAAATGTTTCTTGCAAACCAATGATTATTAGTTAATTTACTATCATTGATAAATTTAGAACCCTATATTTAAAAACAAGTTTGTGGCACAAAATTAATCTCACAAATTTTGTAGAGTACCAGTAAGAAGGTTATAATTTCTAGCAGCTACCCCTTTAGAGATAGTTTGACCTTGAAATTTTCCATTTCTTTAAATTTTGCAGGACAAAAAACAGTTAGGGCTTAAAAAGATATTTTATTTATTTACAGCTTAGTTCTTATTATAAAAAAAATGCCAGATTGTGACTCCAAGCCTTTCTGTTATCGATACTCCTGAAAATGGCATTTTCTTTATTCAGTTTACTGAATATGAGCCCAATAAGCCCTTGAATAGTTCAAGAAAGTATATTATTTATTTGTATTTTCTGAATATATAACATATCCCCTTTAACATTATGAGAACAGAAAAAAGTTTACTTTTAATTGCTCAAGGGTAAAAAAATATTTTTTTTTTATAATAACCTGTGCCAGGAATGATTTTGGTGTGGTTCTACACACAAAAATGAGCTTAAATCCAACATGGTGGTGGACAAAAAGTGGTTTTGGTCAGCTCACTACTCCAACAACTGTAGCAAGGGTATAAAAAAAAATCAATAAAACAGGCCAGCAATCATTTATTTCAAAATTGGGTGATTTAATGTAGAATGCTCCCCATTTAATTCAATCCAACCCTGTAAATTAGTCAAAGTCATCCAGAGATTTGCCAGTAGTGTGTGATAAAAGCATTGAATGCAATTCATTACACAATGCAAGACATTTCACAGAAGAATCATTTTAAAAGAATGGTATAGGACACACAATTTGTCAATTTTTTTTTATCCTTAGCTTAACATGCGGACATGTAATAATATGTTGAAGAATTCTAATATACTCTAATGTTAAGATATTTAGTAAGAAAAGGATACTTTTGAGAATTTGTTTTAATATATATATAAAGTTTTGTTTCTTTTACAACTTTATGTAAGTAATTATTTCTAAGAGAATATAAAAATTACCACACTTTCTGCTTTCCAGTGCACAGAGTTTTTATTACTCTACTACTAACTTGAACTATATTTACATCTATATAAAAGTATTATATAAAATTAACTTTTTTTTTCAGGGTATGCGGCAATCCAATGAGGAACCTCGAAATGAACGTAATATTCTTAGTGAATACGATTTCATCATAGTAGGTGCAGGCACAGCTGGATGTGTCATGGCTAACCGGCTGACTGAGGTGCAGAACTGGAAAGTACTGCTGCTAGAAGCTGGCAGAGAAGAAAACTTTGTTATGGATATTCCCATTGTCGCCAATTTTTTGCAATTTACAGAGGCTAACTGGAAGTACAAGACTATGCCATCCTCATCTGCCTGTTTGGGGCACACTAATAAACAATGCAATTTTCCCAGAGGTAAGGTCATGGGAGGGAGTAGTGTTCTTAATTACATGATTTATAGCCGTGGCAACAGGAGAGATTATGACGAATGGGAGAACCTAGGAAACACAGGGTGGAGCTATAAAGACATTCTGCCATATTTCCGCAAGTCTGAAGATACTACTATACCTAATTTAACTAAGGACAAGACGTACCATTCAACAGGGGGTTATCTCACTGTCAGCTATGCTCCGTATAGGACACCCCTGGCAAAGGCATTTATTGAAGCAGGTCTAGAAACCGGAGCTAAAGAGCTGGACTACAATGGCGAGGTTCAGACAGGATTTTCCTACCTACAAACAACAATGAAGAATGGGACTCGATGGAGCTCATCGAGAGCTTTCCTGCACCCCATTCGCAAAAGAAAAAACTTACACGTCAAAAAGATGAGTATGGTGACCAAAATACTTATAGACCCTAATACACTTCAAGCATATGGTATAGAATTCATTCAAAACAACAGGAGATATGTAGTTCGTGCAAGGATGGAAGTAATTATTTCAGCAGGAGCTATCAACTCTCCACAGCTACTCATGGTATCAGGTATTGGACCAAAAGAACACTTGACCAAGATGGGTATCCCGGTCCTTCAAAATCTTAAAGTTGGTTTTAATTTGATGGATCATATTGCATTGGGTGGACTCACATTCACTGTTAATCAGTCTGTTTCTCTAAGAACCGAACACCTGCTTGATGACCAAAATAATTTTGTGGAATATTTGGCATATCACAAAGGACCATTTTCCATCCCAGGAGGTTGTGAAGCTGCAGCTTTTTACGATCTGCAACATCCAGAAGACCCAGATGGTTATCCTGATATAGAATTACTCTTTCAAGGAGGTTCTATTGTTTCTGAACCAACATTTAGAAAGAACTTTGGAATAAGTGATGAGTTGTTTGACGCAGTTTACAAACCTATAGAAAATGAACACACGTGGATGGTACTTCCAATGTTATTGCGACCTAAAAGTAAAGGAAGAATTATGTTGAAAGACAAAAATCCATTGAGTAAACCATTGATTTATCACAACTATTATACTGAACCAGAGGATATAGAAACTATGCTTGGGGGAATTAAAAAGACATTAGAACTTGGCAATACCAAAGCATTTAGGAGGTTGGGTTCAAAATTACACAACATACCAATACCAGCTTGCAGTAGATTTGGGTTTGGATCTGATGATTACTGGCGTTGCGCTTCAAGACAACTCACTTTTACCATTTATCATCAATCTGGAACTTGCAAAATGGGTCCAGCCTCTGACCCTGAGGCTGTGGTGAATCCTAGGCTGCAAGTGTACGGGGTATCACGCCTCAGAGTTGTAGATGCATCTATTATGCCTTACATCCCAGCAGGACACACAAATGCACCTACTTACATGATCGCTGAAAAGGCAGCTGACATGATCAAAGAAGACTGGGGATCAAAGAAAACATTCTAAAAATAACGAAGTATTGTAATAAAAGTAAAAGTTATTTCCGATATTCTGTGAATAGATGGAGATAACATTTTGTGTCAATAAGGTATTCTTGAAGATAAAAATTATGACCCACCATCAAGGAGCCAAATAATTAATTTTAATACATGATCATGTGTCTGTTTCTCTGCAGGACTATTATGCAAGATATTATTATGAAAGAAAATATAGCATATTATAATTGTAACACAAAACTACTATTTCAAGAAATCTAAGATTTTTTGATAAAGCAAAAGCATATCTTACAATAGCATATAATAATTTGGATGCTTTTGTGATTAGCATCAAATAAGTTTGATACATCACTAAACATAAGATTGCTGTGTTACATATTTTTCAAAATAAAGCTAACTATAGTATGTGAACAGACCTATTAAAAAAAAATTGTAAATAGTATTAAAAGAATGTTATTATATAAATTATTAATATTATTACTATTAGCACTGCATCTTACTACCCGTTTAGGTTGCAAGCACTTACGCTAATGTGTAATGGTAGGGTGATTGTGATATGAAATGGAGGACCTACAGTTTAACGTGGAATCTGAACCATGGTGGAGGCCTGGCATTCCCCACATTCACAAGTTGTGATTACTACACATCTTGTCAGAGGTGAAGGAAGGGCTTGGCAATCATATAAATCTGTGCCGGGACCAAGGATTGAACCCCAGACCGACAGCACAGAAGTCCGACACCTTAAACCTAGACCGCCAAGTCAACCAGATTTAAATTATTGTTGTATTTATATAAAGTTAAAAACTATTGAGTTAGGCTTACTATTTTATATAAAAATATGTGACAAGGCAATTCTAGAATTATTAGATTAAAGTTGTTTTATTTTATGGAATATGTTAAAATTATCAATCTTAAATTACCTGAGATTGAACTGATAATTTGTTCAGAAATAAACTTCTTTTTGTTAGACACATCATATTTATTGATATAATTTATATTAGATTTTTTTTATGCTGTACATAATGACTTGCTATAGATGATCCTGTAAAAAATGCATTAGGATCACCTGTATATTTTATTAAATATTTATTATTAGCTAGAAAAATTATATTTTTATATAACCATTTGTAATTATTTATTTGCTATTTATCATACTGATCAAAGATTTTAAATAAATTGTGTATTAGTAGTGTGTAGTTTAATTTGGGCCTTTATGAGGTCAGGTTTTTGAAATATGTTGAAATCCATCTCATTGTGTTCACAGCTTTGGCACATTACCTTGCTTAATCCATTATCGCATGTAACACCATTTCCAGGAACTTGCATACTTTGGAGTCAATTTGAAAAAGTTGTTGTGCCTTGAGTCAGACTTTCCTATCATTCTTTTAAACAACCCTTCAAACCCCCGTCACAACCTACTATCTAATGATCTCACATGTTGGAGATTTTGAGTAAAGGCATACAGTGAAAGTCTAAAAAGGAGGAAAAGGATTAATTTCCTTCTTATTGCTCGTCTTGGAGAGGACTCGGGTGATGATTTTAGTAAAGTGTGTGTGTGTGTGTGTGTGTATATATATATATATATATATATACCACTCCAAATACATATAAAAGCATGAACATTTAAAATCTTAAAATAGGACTCCAGGAAATTGGGGAAGGGGAGTTTAAAAAAATGAATTTTGACAGAAAATTTATATTTTGTAAGATGGGTGAAGGACCATTCCAAATAATCAACCTTAAATAAATAGTAGACAGACATGTTACATAAAAACCTTAAAATTTTCATTGTTACTTTAGGAAATAATGGGGGGGAGGGAATATAAATAGGTAAATAAGTTTTAAGGATAGTAGAAAATTTAAATTTAGCCGGCAGATTGAAGGACAACTCCGGATAAATGAATAAGTCTTGAAATTTGACTGTTCTAAGTTGTAATTGGACAATTGAGGGGGGGCTGTAAGGGGTTTAAAATTCCCAAGGTTAATGGAAACTCTTTCTTTTCGCTGTGGCAGAAAACTTAAATTAGAAAATAAAATAAAGGGAACAATGTGTGTGTGTGTGTGTGTGTGTGTGTGTGTGTGTGTGTGTGTATACACACACACCTGCTTGACAAATTTCATTTTTGCTAGCACATCGAGAAGTAGTTGTTTCTACTAGTCTTATAAATTTGGAACCCCTTCAAATGCCTTTTTACTAACTCATTCTAAGAATTTTTAAATTATAAGATTAATTTGGCTATCTGGAGTTGACTCTCTACTTGTCTACCAAATTTTAATTTTCTACCTCAACTCCAAAAGTTTTTTCTAAATATAGCTCTCCTCCATTTCAGAGAATTACATTTTAGAATCTAAAATTTTCCGACTTTGATGTTTATTTGGACTGATCCCTATACCTTCTTTACGAATTTCAGTTCTCTACCACACAGAGAAGCAGCAGAATGTTTTGGAAATGGGAAATGTTAATAACCTCCTCCCCAACCATTTTTCAACTCCCAATTAAAAATTTCAAATTTTAAGATTTATTTTGATTTCTTGAGCAGTCCTTTTACTTTCATTAGCAAATTTAAATTTTCTGCCTCAAAAAAAATCTACCCCCTCCCCTAATTCCCAGGGCCTCACTTTAAATTTTAAAATTTTCAGACTTCTTAAGATTATTTGGAGTGGTCCCTTTTAACTTCCTATAATTTTATTTTTCAAACATACCACCAAGTGGGTTGAAACCTAGCTGGGGCCGATAGATTTTTCTTGAGCAGCAAAACTCTATAGCACAACTTCCTTTGGAGGGGAAAAAAGCTATCGGTCCCATGTCAATTGTGGCATTTAAAAGAACCCTAGAAGGTAGTTAAAAAAACATTACCATGCAAAATTGGTATGCTCTTTAGCACTTGTTTATAGAATCATAATCAGTCAGTTCAGAAAGTGGAAGTTAAGCACCTCAAATAGATTAAAAAATGAAATAAATAGGGCTGAAGAAAGTAGATTTTGAGATGAAATTTACAGGTATTTGTGTGGAGATATATTAAGAAACCCTTTAGGGAAAAGCGTGGAACACATGTGGATTTTGGAACTTATTTTTAAAATAAATTATATAGAGCATACATAAATAAGCCAATGAACAACATACCCATTTGTACACTAAACTGGCATACAATAAAAATATACAAATTTTTAACTAGATTAAAGTCCCTCTACTGTTTTTTACTATTTATGATATGTACAGAAAAGCAGATTAGAGGAATTGTACTAAATTTTGTGCAAATGTGGATACACTTTCTCCATATTCTACCTTTCACATTCTTTTCTCATTTATGTAAATATACAAATAGCCCAAATGGATTTTAAAAAGCGAAATAGCTAATTATTTTAAATATATATCCTCTTTGCACCACATCATACTATCTGGCCGGTCTTTTCACACTTCAAGTGTGGGGAGAAGAATTTTAGATTGAATGAGGGTGGCTACAAAACATATTTTACAAAATTCCCTGACTTTCCCAGGTTTTCCAGGCAACATTTTTCAATTTTCCCTGAAAACTTTTTTCCAGTTGTAATGGTGGATGATGACTTTAGTTTTTTTTATTATTGCTCCCATATTAAAAAAAGTTTGTTTCTACTAAACATGAATGGTTTTATCAGTTATTTTAAAAATTAAAATGTTATTTTATTTAGGTGTTATTTTTTGGTTTAGTGTTTAGTTGCGAAATTAATGGGATATTTTAGACATATTTTTTAATTCCCTGACTTTTCCTTATTTTTAGTTAAATTCCCTGACATTTCCCTGTTTTCCCTGTCATCCAAAAATTCCCTGACTTTTCCTGGTTTTCCCTGTCTGTAGCCACGATGTTGAATTTACCCATATTTACGTGGCAGAAGAATAAGAAGCCATTTAGGGAAACAAAACTTCAGTACATACAGCTAGGATTCGAATGCCAATTGACAACCTCACCAGTGCTTCTTCATAGAACCCCACAAACACTTTTAAGTTGACGTAGAAGGGGAATGCATTTCATCATGCTCATAACATGAGTAGTTTTAAGAAAAACTTATTTCACACTAAAAATTTCAAAAATTGCAAAAGTTGAGGCTTAAAACTTTCGAAAATGTAAAATAAAAACCTATTATGTGACATGCATAATAATTCTGCAAATGAAAAGTACACAGAACCAAAAACTAACGCCATTAAACAGATGTGCAAGTGTTGCCAACACAAAATATTTAATTTCTCTGGATAATAGAATTAAAAGTTACAATAATTGTTCTACAGGCAAATAATTGTTGATTTCGATCAACGCGCCTTTATCGATGGTTACACAAATGACTGACTGGTAGCAAACAAAGATACAAACTTACATGATTACCTATAGGTTACCCACTTTGGTTTCTGCGTGGTCTAAGGCACTTTTCTTACATTACATTAGGCTAGAGTGTCAATGATAAGGAGATTGTGGTTGAATCCTGGTTGGGTGTAGTGAGGGTGATTTTTCCTAAATAGTTTATATCTATATATCTTCATCTCTCTCTATATTTCTAACTATATCTCTCTCTCTATAATATATATATCTTTATCTCTCTCCCCCTCTCCGAATGTGCAATACAAAAATTTGGTTAACAAATTGTATCTCCCTTTAAATGGCGTACTGATGATCAAATTTGACAAAAGAGGGACAGAAGTCAATATGAAGACTAGTTTTCTTCATATATTTAAGTTAAGCCAATCACATTCTAAATATTGACAAAAATAACTTTAATTAGAATGCAGATAGTAATCCTCTTTTTTAAGACTTTGCAAGGACCTGTTATAAAATGTAATAAGACAAAAAGATAAATTTTTAACATAATATAAAGTCCTGAATAGCATCAACTAAACAGAGAAATCCATGCCGAAATCAGCTGTCTTTAATAATGGTCTAGATGTCAATATTCTTTTTAAAATAGCAAAATTAATAAATTTGTAGATGTGTACACTTCCACAGGGAAAGAAAAGTATTTATTTTAAAAATGTTTATCAGCCTGGTGGTATCTGATTGTTTGAAAATGTAAAAAGACCAAAAAATTACACAACTATTTTCTGGTATCTAAGTGGCAGCAAACCTAATTTAAATGAGTGTTCAACTTTAGAGATTATCCGTTTTCATACTAATCTTAATTGTTGGTGCATACTGTGTGTTTGTGCGTCTTAAATCCCTGTGATATGTAAGTATGTACATAGTGCATGGCTTTATTTGCAATATAAATAACTATATTTGGTATGAAGGGAAGATTGGACATCTTTTTTAACATGATAATAAAACAGATAAAATGGAAACTGAAATATCTGGGAATTCTATTGTTGACTAAGGCCTGTATGAAAGAACGATGCTGAGCAGGGCCAAAGTACTGACAAAGTACAAGAAAAGCATAAGCAAAGCACAGGCTAAGCACGGGCTAAGTCTGGCAAGCAGTCACGTGATAAAATCATCCACAGAGGTACACAGAGGTACCACACCCCAGCGAGAAATAAAATTATCTACATCAAATGCTTTCTATAGTGACAATTTTGCTCGAAAAGTTAACAAACCTGTTCATAAACGCCCAAACATTTCTAAAAATGGCGGAAAAACATAAACAACCTTTTAACAAGGACGAGCGAATATATTTATTGGAGCAAATCAAGACTCACGCGATTATAGAAAGTAAAAAATTGGATATAGGGAGTTGTTTTCATAGCTGCAAAGAAGAGGGCGTGGGAAGAAATAACCAGGAGTTTCAACTAAACTGGTAACTACCAAAAGGTGAGTGGTTTTCGTAGGCCTTTCATTTGAATCTGTTATGCTATACCGATAAATATCAATAAAAAAATTTGTTTATTAATAAAATTAATTGCTAGTAAAATAAAATCTTTCAAGTTCTTCACGTTCGTGGTACACTCTAAGCTTAGCCTCGAAACAGCTTGCTTTCATTTACGCACAAAGATCAACTATATAGTATGATTTTGGTTGGAAGAAAAGTAGAAGTTAATTAAGTTATTCAAACAATTTTAATATTTTCTTATATTAAGTCATAAAAAATTAGGGAGGGGGTTCACAAATTACGAGCATTCAAAAAATGTATCTCTTTGTCATTATAAGCTACATTAAAAAAAGTATTTTTACTAGTAACACACACAATCTAATGTTTAGACCTACATTATTATGATGGTTTATATGAAAATGTAGGCCTAAATATCAAAATCTCAGAAATGCTTAAATATCCATAAAGATACAAGTCGGGTACCAAACCTGAACAATACAATTTAGGCGATTTTTTCCTCCTTGAAAACCTCCAAAATCACCAATTTTATACTACCTAGTATAACACTCACAATAATGCAGTAAATCCACTACTAAGTTCAAGATTATGTCTTAAAAAACTTTATCAGGCCTATAGTAACTAGGCCGAAGTGACGCAGAAACAAATATTGTTTAAAAATCTGTAAAAATTTACCCATAGTTTTAAATTTTTTATTTGGCATCTTAAGTTAAATATATTTTAAGCCTTTTATATGTTATGGTGCTTAAGCACCATTCCCGAAATCTTTCTCAATCAAACAAAAGTATTTAATTATTTAACCAGCTATTATTTTTATGTGACTTATTGACTAGTAATTTATTTTGAAGGGAAGATCACATTACATTTACCTTGCAATCAAGCCTTGAAATACAGGGTTAATATTTGAAAGCATAAAAAGTTATTCCCTACTCTTAACTCTCATGTAAGGCTGTAGTACAGGTCAGTCTTCTAAGGCCTAGCCCAGTTTTATTCTGAATTATCAAATAAGTTTTGTTATGTTATGTTAACACATATTGAAATAAGTAGCCCACATTGCAATGGTACCTACACAAAATTAGTCACACATAACCTGCATTTTCTCTTGTAAATATTAATAGATAATAAGTTTATCACTGTTATTACACTCATAAGAGCATGGGAAATGCAATTATATACCAAAAGTTTTATTATTAACTAGATTTATATCTATAAAGTTAATACATTCACTAATGATCATTTTTTTACGCTTATACTTATTCATATTGAGTATAATATTGGTGACATTATTCATGATTATGCATAAAACATGTATTTATTTTTAAATCTTTCAATAAATCATTATTTAAGTATCATCCGATTCAGCATATTTTTAGAGATTAATAATGGTAGCAATAAAATTGTGAATTAATGTTATTTTAGAAAAAAGTGGCCTTGATGTGAATAATTTTGTGTAACATCCTACCGAACCCAATTGTCAGTAGTTTTATAAAACTTTGTTAATATCCGTTTGAAAACCGGAGCGGCACCACCTGGATGTTCAGCAGGTCGAGGAGCTGCACCGCCTAGAGATGGAGCGATTGCGTCTCAAGATGGAGTTTGACACAGAGATGCATCACGAAACTCTCCAGGTGACGAAAGTAAAGCGTGAGCGAGAGAGTCACCAAAACCAAAAAAATTCATCGCGCGCAACTTCAAAAGCTGTAAAGGCAGCAACCTAAAGTGTCTCTTTGCTATGCTTTACTTCTTAGCTTTTATATTTATATTCTTCAAAATTAGGTTCCTTATTTAGTTTTTTTTCACTTTCTAAAATACTTGTTTTGGTCAAAAATATAGCTCTTCTCACTTTTTCCGTCATTTCAGCATTTTTTTTAGTTCTTAAGCTTAAAACTTTTCCATCTCAGCACTGTAAATTTTCAAAAGAAGCTAACTGTAAAATGATTTAAGGTCATCTAGTTCACTGTAGCACTCTAAAGGACAATGAATTTAACTTCCCTGTGGAATGCAAGAAATCCAGTATCCTGGCCATAAGCAATCAACCAATATTTGTGATATATTTTATGAATATAGTTATAATTTTGGTCTACAAATACTATTATACAAATAAATGGTACAGTGCACTACACACTAATCTGTTCACAAATTAGTTTAATCAATATCTATGACCTCATTTTTTTTAAATGACAAAATCACAGAAACTGTTAGTTTTATAAAAAAAAATATATTTCAGGTAGAGGTTTTTTTTAAATATTACTTTAACATAGCAATAAGTTATTTAACATCTCGAATAACAGCATGATATGATTAAAATTGTAAATCTCTGCAAATTTAAAGTACCCTATAAGTAATTTTCATTTGAAAATGTAAGTTGCCATTTTGTCAATCACATTAAACAGTGTCTAGATTTGAAATTTATTAAAAATTGTTAGTTGATTTGGAGAAAATCCATTTTTCTCTTCTCACCCTTAAGTAAACTATCCTTTCACCCTTTCTTTAAGGGATTAATAGATAGTTCCAAAAACTCCTCTTAGAAACCCCTTGTTATTAAGATTAAACCTAATTGGTAAAATGGATTATGCTCTAATCCCAGTAAAAACAGAGTGAATTGCAAAAAAATGTATTACATTTTCATGATGGCTATAAACGGAAAAATTAGTGAATTAAAATACTTGGCTAAAACATAATAATTTTGTGCTAAAATAACCTATAAAAATTGTTTGTTTATTAGTGTATAAGATTTTATTTTTATTTGTAATCAATATTTAAAAAACTTGTATATTAGATGAAAAGGTGTTCAAGTATTACATAAGAACTAGTAGGGGTGTGCAAAGCTTCCAAACTTTAACATTAACTTCGACCATTATAAATCTTCACCAATAACGATCAATTATTGTCATTCTGAGCTGTTATGTACAATACTAGTGTAATTATATTGATTTGGATAAATCTAAATTATGTAAAAAGTCATGGATGAAGGTAAATTTTATTTAAAGTAATATATGTAGAGTATCCTTTTAAGATTCATCCATGAAGAAACATGCGCTTCTCAGAAACAATGTGAAAAGGATTTCACCACTAAAATATATTTTTTATGCCATCTTTCTTGTTAAAAGAATAACTGTGTCAATTCTTGTTAAAGGGAACAACTTCATAGTATTTGGCAGAAGACACCATTTCTCTATACCAATAAGAAGCTAGCCTTCACAGAACCTGTCGCCAGGACTCTTTCTATTAGTTGAATTTTACACTGTTGATGAAGGGAGAGAAAGGCAAGGGGTATGTTATATATAAACCAATGTGCGTATGTTTAAGGCATCTCCGGGACCAAACATCTACACCAAGAGCTCGCTCACGCACAAGTCGGTCTAACACAGTATAATATAAATCACATCAATATCACAAGTGTGCAGTTATATAAATCATTTAATTGAAATATGTACAAGTAATTTACAGGTGTAATTTAAATAAACTGTGTGTGAAATAACAGCCATCAACATTTCTTTCTCTTTAATTATATTAATATACCGATTTTATTAGTGCTCGAACACGGAGCTATAGACAGCTGATTAAACGTATATTTTCCGCACAGTGGTGATAGGCGCTCGATCACGGAGCTTTAGACAACCTATACATCATCACAGCATTATACCAGGGAATTAATCCGTAGTGATCAATCGACGCCCAAAGCGGGGCGGTTGATCACATAGTGTTTACAATTGACGCCCAAAGAGAGGCGCGACAAATACATATAGTTACACTAGACAATATCCATGTATAAAAATTCTAAATTAATTTAAATAAGTTATGCACAACTTGATTTATTAGAATTAAACTAAATATCACTAACAATTGTGTAATAAAACATTTTCAAGTAATTTAAGTGCATAAGCTATATAAATAACAAAAATCTATTTTTTCAAGAATAACACAACCAACGAAAAAAATATTCGAACCTTTATTTGGCTTTGAGAATATTTCATATTTTCAATTCGAGTTCGCTTCGAATTGAAAAAGTGGACTACACACACACATAATACACACATATTTGATTTTTGGCCATTTTGGACCACCTAAACTCCTCTTGTAAGCAAAAAAAGCAAAAAAAGCACCCTCTTTCTTAACTAAAGTTTATATATATATAATGATCACAGGAATAACCATGATTTCTTATGCAATTTATAAATTGCTGCTAATTATTAATGAAAAGAGGTGTAAATTAACGGTGCTAAATAATTCACAATAAACACTTTTTTACAATTAATTTAAATTAATTGTATTATACAGCTAAAGTTTGAAAAGAAATTATATACATTTTAATTTCCCACTCGACAACTATTAAAAAAAAAAGCTATGTGCCCTTGTCCATTCTTGCCCCTCTCTCTCGTACATAGGCCTAAGCATTGTTCCGATTCCCCCCTCTTAGCAAAAATAAGCACCCCTCTAAGGTGCTTAGATAGTACCTGAATGCCCCCTAATATATTATCTTTAAAGCTTGTATTACTAATTTTATTCAAACTTTTCATTTCTTTTTGTATCATTATTATTAATTTTGTCCACTCAACAGCAATGTAAGAAACTAGCTTCTACTGGCACGTTGAAAAAGTTGATTAGTTTGGCCACATCTACACTTTTTCTCTTAGCTCACACGATCATCTGGTGCTCTATCAGTGGTATGTGCATTTTCATAAATGATAATTGTGTGAAAAATATAATAAAAAATAAAAAAAACCTATGTACACACTTTCTGGAGAATATTTTATGTTGTATTGCGATGTTGAATTGTTTGTAAATATATGCTAATGTTTTTATTGTTATTTGTTCTTTTTATACAATTCTCTTTTCACTTAATGACAATTTATAACCTTTTTTTATTAGTGCTACTTATGTGTGTGTACTTGAATTCAATTTTAACCTTGCTTTTATTTTTGCAGTATTTAATAACTCTAGTTTTCGTGGTAATAAATCAAGGTATGCTCTTAAACAAATTGTGTGCTTTTTAAAGTAGTCTCCACTCCAGTTTCCAGTCTTTAATTCACCAAACGATGCTTGACAGTGTATATTTTTATGTCACAACCTGATCATGTTATGGACTAATAACACTAATGTACTAGAGGTGGGTAGGTTTAATTTGGAGGAAGTGTAACAGTATTTGTGTGGGGCAGAATGGAGAAACCACTCCACTAAGATTTGAAATCATCAGCAGCCCAGTCTATTATGAGTGACACCTTGAACCATTCGACCACTGGATCGGAAGCCAGTGTACTATAATATTAAGTATATAATTGATCACGGACTAAACCAAGGAGTCTCACCAAAATACTTAAGTTCTGGTTCTCCCTATAAATTTTTTAAGAATCGGATTTAATAAAATATAAGTTTCCGTTCTTTTCGTTTCTTGATTAGGTTATGGGTATTAAAAAAAAAATATTAACTAATTTTAGTTCCATTATAATATTTGTAAATGGAACATAATTTATCACAAAATATGTTATGTACATAAAAAATAAAAACAATGTAGAGGCTTGATAACTGCAGAATTTATTTATGATTCAGGAAGTCATATGAACAGATCATTTTAATTCAGTTTTGTTTATCAGAAATCCAAAGAATAAAATTATGTATAATTTTTTTTAATAATTTATTTTCTTAATGATTTATAAAAAAAATGTTACTATACGCATGTTTTCAATTATTGAAAAATGATATATAAATATAATATATCTAATGCTGGTTTGAAGCAGCAAAGTCGGCTAAAAAGACATATAGGCAAATAAAGAAAATGGTTTAAATCCATTCAATTTTAGTTTGTCTAAAAATGTATATAAGCTTTCATGATGTATGTGTCAATTACTAACACATTATCTCAAATGTTGGCTGCAGTATACACGGATTCTTACAAGGATGTATATTCACAAATTAAGAAAAATAAGGATTTAGAGGACTGATTAGGTATGTTTTCAATACAAAAGTAAAAGACAAGTCAACAATTCTGTTGCATAGTAAGATTTTACTAAGACAAAAGATATTTATGAAATTTGCAAAATATAGCCTTAAAATGCCTCGTGTAAAAACATCTACTGAAGCATACACAAGATGTGAATTGTTTCATCACAGTGTGAAAACATATTTTTTGTAATGCCACACAAGGCCAGTAGAGATAAGACACTTGTGATGTAGGCACGGCCAGTGAAGACAAGACCCTGGTGGAGCAGGTCTGGCCAGTAAAGACAGGAACCTGGTCGATTAGGTCCGGGCAGTGAAGACAAGACCCTGGTGATGTAGATCCGGCCAGTAATGTAGGTCCAGCCTTTATCTTCACAACATTTATACAAATGAATATAATAAATAAGTCCCAACATAAACATACTCAACCTACACATTGTTTGCCCATAATCCCTTATGTAAATTCATCTTATACTACAAAAGTCAAATAGTTCATTTTGTAAATATTAACTTAGATTCTAATTTATAATCGAATGAAAAGTTACCTAGTAGGGTTTGACCAAGTTAGCCAAATAGTTACTGTAATGAAGGTTAGGTTAAGCTAGGCTATAAAGAACTTTATATAATATTTTGACATTATTACGCCTCAAAATATATTTATATCATTTTTTTAAATATCTTAATTCCGGTGGGTGTGTTAGTTAGGATCTTAACTACCTTTTCAGTTAAGTTATAATGTAGCCTTGTGTGAGTTAGCTGTATGTAAAATAGTTAGTGGATGTGCAGAGAAGTTTTCGTTTGAATAGGTCTAAGAAAAGTAATTTAACCATTTACAAAATCCTAACCTTCATCAAATTCTATTAAATTACAAAATAATAAACCTACTAGGCTACTTGCTTCAATAATATAGGCCTATCATTAAAGTAGACCAACTAGTGAAATATTTGAACTGTTAATCAGCAAACACAATGCTATAAAAAAATGCCTAGAAACTTAACTGTGTATAATACATATATAAAAACCAACATAATATGAGGTAAGAATTATACAATAAATTAAATTAGTGGTTCCCTCTCAAAAACAAACACGTCATAACATAAGTTCTTTTTTAGTTTGGTAATATTAAAAATAACAGTTTTAAACAAAAGTATTTATATTGAAATATTAGGCCTACCTGTAATCTTCCCATGGCATAAAATCGTAGCTCAATTAGTAGTCGCTGTATTGGAAGAGGTGGAAATCTTCATCGTGGGTTAGTAATATCCAGTCCCAACTTAGGCAAGAGATCCTGGCAAACAACTTCCTTCGAAAATTGAAATATTCGACGAAATTCATCATCAGAATAAACCTGCAAAGGATTCTCTAAATCTCTTACATGCCTACAAGGAATTCTCACCACTTCATGATCTTCTTCCTCTACAAAATCGTCAAAAAATGTATAAAAAAGAAGCATCATCTAGATGATCTAGACCTGCTAGTATTGTCGTGAAAAGAGCTGTCTCGATCGTCTATGCGCGCAGCGCCATATTGTGGAAATATCCTCAAAGTATGGGCAAAGTATAGCCAAAGCAAGCTAGGAACCAGACTTTGGCGAGACTTAAGATATTACATCATCGGTCGTCCTATCACGAAGCTTATACTTTGCTTAGACTTTGGCCGTGCTTAGCATCATCCTTGCATACAAGCCTAAGAGCTGTGTGAGGATCACAGAACCCGTGCTAGAACTGGTGATTCATCACATTCCTCCGCTTTTAATACAGACAACATTTGTGCAGAAGAAAAGAAGTATGAAATGTAAAACAAAACACAATTGGCTGAAGCATGAAAAAGGAAAAATTAGTTGTAATTCCTATGTTTCTGTTAATAGTATAAGAGTTTACACAAGATACAAGTGATAGCAATGCTATGTGGGAAATTTCCTAGCATATTAATTTGACACTGTTTGAATCATGGATTGGAACTAACAAATATCAACAACGTTGTTGGTATCAAAGCAAAGAAACATTTCAAAGCATTTATTAACATATTACATGCATATGCATTATTTAATCAAGTCTCCTAATAATACAAAAGAATTATAGTTGTTGAGTCAACAATTCACTAAATAAAATTGGATCAATACTACAAGGTGGCTACAAAACATTTTTTTACAAAATTCCTTGGATTTTCCAGGTTTTCCAGGCAACATTTTTCAATTTTCCCCGACTACTTTTTTCCAGTTTTAATGGTGGATGATGATGACTTGTTTATTTATTATTGATCACATATTAAAAAAAGTTTGTATCTACTAAACATAAATGGTTTTACCAGTTTAAAAAAAAATTAAAATGTTATTTTATTTAGGTATTATTAAATTTTGTTTTAGTGTTTAGTTGTGAAATTAATGGGATATTTTAGACAAATTTTTTAATTCCCTGAATTTTCCTTATTTTTAGTTAAATTCCCTGACATTTCCCTGTTTTCCCTGTCATCCAAATTTCCTTGAATTTTCCGGGTTTTCCCTGTTTTTAACCAACATATACTATTAGCTGTGAGGATGTTATTTTGCAGTTATGAAGAGTTAAATCCATTTGGAACTTCTGCCGGGCATTAATAACTTACTTTAAGGATGAAGTCAATGGCCCAACACAAAATTTTATTGAAAAATTAAAATGTTTGGGAATGTTTATCAGAACGGGTTCAAAATAGTTTTTGTGTGATATGACGCATGTGAAAAACTGATGAATCTTCCAGAAGAATTTCAAGGGATGTATATTCTTATATTCTGATTAAGGCTGATAAGCTTATACATAGTAGGCACACATTAAGAATTATTGAATCAATGAAATCCATACCAGATGAAAGAGTAAATTAAAGTATAAATGCAGCTAAGAGTGGGTAATTTCATGGTGTGGAGTTTACTGACAAGCCGCGACACCAATCGTTAAATCGATTATATTTATTTTGAGCAGAATTATGTACAATTTAATAGTTATATGTATCACAAAAACTTCAAGGCATGGAGGCAGTGATGATTGTCAAGGAGAATATTCCAAACTTTTTAAGGATTTTGAAATACTGAACTCAAACTTATGGCCAAATAATATGGACATGACAAGTGTTGAGGACTTCATAAAAATTGTTGCAGCCGCTTCAGAACAAAAATTAAAATAAATGTTTTGAATGGATTTTTAGACTATTTTGAATGTAGAGGAAGACATTTACCAGTCTCTTAAGCCTCTGATTGTTTAAAATCATTTTGTTATATTTCTTCCAAGTGTGTATGTGGTTTTAGTGTATTGATCTAAATAATCACTCCATTTTAATGTTACTTCGAATGAGGAAAATGACAGCCCTGGGGCTTCCCCCCCAAGACTACACCACTGAGTACAAGGTGTGGGGAACATATGTAAAGATTTAGTTTTATCTGGATTGATGGTTGCACAAACCCCCATGATAGCATAAATTAAATAATCAATACTTGTAAAGGTGATTTTCCTCTTTAATTTAGAATGAAACGGATATTTCATAATTGTTGCAATAGTTCTCGTATATGCGCTAAAATTAATATTTAAAAACTACAACTAAACTAACTAAAAAAAGTATTGAGTAATAGGATTGAATAAAAACATTAGACTAAAGATTGTGGATTTTTTTTATCACTGCGTCTTGCTACTTGTTCAGTTTACACACAGACACACACACACACACAAATAATTAAAGTTAAAATTTAATTCAATCAATATATTTATAATTCTGCACTTGGAGCCAATAGGCCAATATTTAATGTCAAATTACAATGTTTTAAGCCGACTATAGTTGTGTGCTAACACAGTAAGTAAAGTGAATTACCTCCATGATTCATAATGAACTACTGAACTTAATGACTCTTGTATGAGTCATGTTGCAAGAAATATACCAGAAAGCAAACAGCACATATTTTATTTAAAAGAATGTTGTAAAACTAGTAAAGTACATTACTAATCAACAAGTGTCTGAAACAATGTGATGTAACTAGGAAGTTAATTATTACCAATGTGACCAAAAAATAAATTAATTTTGGTGTATGTAAATGGCATTACTTCAATGTTAATGATGAGTACAATGTTCATTAATTTATTGACCAATCAGGTATAACTAAACAGGGTGTCAAATGAGTTGGAGAAACAAAAATTAAATGACTTTTTGGTGACCTTTCTTGACCACTAAATTCTTTCGGTAAACGGTTGAACATTATATAATGCATATATAGGCAAAATGCACTCACACGCAACATTAAACTTTAACTAGATGGTGAACGTTAGCCTTGTCCTTGATATCACAGTAAAAACAATTGCACAGCTTGTGGCTAGTGCATGGCATCATAGGTAGTGGGTGGCTTGAAATTCGACGCATTCACATTGTTACGATGCGCGGGAAACTCAAATAAAAATATTTTTGTTAGTTTACGAATAAAATATTGAAAATTCGTGACTTTTCAGGGACTTTCATCGCCTCTTTTGCAATTAGTAACTTTTTTGTGACTTTCATTATCCAATAGAAATTCAAGGGGTCCAAAAGCAAATGCACGAATGCAATGCTCACTACTACTCACTTTGTAAGATGTCATCTTGTCTTATGTTTTGAAATATTAATCCGAGAATATACAAAACTATAATACTACACGTTGTTCTTTACATATGGAATGTGGTCTCTCACTCTGTACCAAGAGAATAGATTTAGAGTCTTTGAGAACAAAGAGCTGAGAAAAAAAATTGGGGCTAGGAGTGATAAGCTAATTTAGGAGAATGGAGAAAGCTACATAATGAACTTCATGGATTTATAATTAATATAAAGCTGCTTTAACAACCTTTGTGTTCTTAGGATATTTCTGTCTTCTAGTCATTGTATTAATAATGAAAATTGAGTGATTGTAATCATCAATACTTACTTACTTACCCTATGGCATTAGGAACTCGGAAGTTCATTGCCGCACTTACAAAAGTATGCCCCATATCCCTATCTTGAGCAAATTTTATCCAGTCTATCTCATTATACCCTATTTCTCTCAGGTCTATCAAAAATTAAATCCTCCCGTCTAGGTCTTCTCAGTGTTTTTTTCCCATTGGGTTTGCCATTCAATACCTTTAACGTGGTTTTAGATTCTCCCATTCGCGCTGCATGACCTGCCCATCATAGCCTGCAAGATTTTATAACCCTTAACAATGGCTGGTGATGAATACAAGGTATGCAGCTCATCACTGTGTAGCCTCCTCCACTCCCCACTATCTTCATCAGTTTTTTTTACCCAATATCTTCCTAAGCACCTTGTTTTCGAACACCCTAATTTTTTTTCCATTATTTACGGTTAGAGGCCATGTTTCACATCCATATGGAATAACCGGTAAAATTGTGGCTTTGTATAACCATGGACAAAACAATGTTTCCTTCAAACATACCATATTGAACCACACCAAATTGTAGATCTCTAAAAAATTTGTGTAACAACATTTTTAACGTGTAAGTTATCCATTTATTTTAAACTTGTCTGCAACATGTGTATGGTCAAGTTGTTGATGCATTTTTAATTTCATGTTAATTGTTTATACATGAAAATATGTTTTTCCACCTGAAGTAAAGCCTAATCATACATTTTGAATGTACTTTCATAGAATACATCTACCAACTTATTAACTGTTTGGATTATAATATTTAATTCTTTAAATATAAATCTCTAGAGCAATCTATCTAAATCTTAACTTTTAAATTATTTAGCTTTAGGTTTCATTTGGAATGAAGACTGTGACCGAACAGTTTATATCTGTATCTTTTGTGGAGAATTCCTGAGCAATCAAACAATGGTTCTGTGCAAAATGAAGCGACATCTAACCAGTAAAAATCTTGGTGAGTCCCAAAAACCATAGGCCCGATCATATTATTTTGAATTTCTTTTAAAGTTAGAAAAGAAGACAGCAACTAAAATAGAGAAAAGGGTTTAAGTTTTAGATAATGCACTTGAGGTATCATTCAAATTTCCAAAGTGCTTTCGTCCAATAATATTATAGGCCAATGTATTGCTGAAATGTATAGCGACATCGGTCAAAATGTTGTTGGAAAAATCAAAGTCAACAAGTGATTTTCTCTGCAAGTGGATGAGCACTATAGAGGAATATACTTATTGTCAACTACATCTCAATATTAATCATTTTCATTTTTTTATCTAAATTTAATAGAAAAATGTATTATATTACATCATTTATACAAGTGTGGTGTGAAATTATTGTCTTCAGCTAAGTGTGCCCTGAAGTGAAAAAGGGTGGGGATCCCTGATCTAGAAGCTATTTGGAGTGGTCCTCACTTGTAAATATTTTTTTTTACCCTATCTGAATATTTCTTGAAATTTATGACCTTGTAAACTATTTAGAGTGGTCCTCTTCCAGCTAATATTTGGAAATTGGATGCCTCTAGAAGCTATGTGGAGTTTGGTGCAAGGCCATCTTTCAGCTTCTTAGCCTTGACCAGAGGTGGCCAAACAGTCAAGCGCGATCTACCAGTCGACTGGGGTCGCTAGTTTGATCAATCACTTTGCCAATCAATTAAAAAAGAGTGAGAAATAATGAAAGAAAGGTTTTGCAGATTTTTCCCTAATCACATTAAAAAATTGAAATATCAAAACTGTCTGACTGATGATCATTTACAATCCTGCCTTCGTTTATGAGAGAATAATTATGAACTCTCAATCAACAAACTATCCTAAGATTATTCGGTGTCACGCATCAATTTCAAAGTCAAGTGTTTAGTGAGAAAAACCTTTTTAGGGAAATTATGTATTAATGGTTTGATGAAAAACTCAGTTTCAGTGTATGAAAGGACTATAAGTCTTAATATGCAATATAGTTTTACTATCAAAACACAAAATGGGTTATAATTTTTTACCACTGAAACAAAGTTTAACCCTATGGTTCTGTAGTAAATCACAAAGGATTTTTTTTTTCTATGAAGTAGATCCCTAGATCAAAAAGTCAGGCCAATCCTGGTCTGGAATATCATTTAGGGGAGTGAAATAAATATAGAGGGGGATAATTTATTCCAAGGGAGGGAATTATTTCCAAGAGGGGGCTATGCTTCCTGCTCTTCCCTCCTCCCAGTTCAATTACTACTGATTACACGTCACAATGCAACAAAAAACTTTGGTAAGATTCTGGTAGGAATAAACTTGTAGGTATATAAAATAAAATAAAAATGTATGGCAACATCAGTATTATTTTACTATATTATTGTTACTTAATAGATATTGTTAAGTTCTATAAAAGGTGGCTGCTGCTCACACAACTTGACACATGCATGTACAGTACAGTATCAAATTAAACTCGAAAGTTCAATGCCACACTTACAAACATAGGCTTACGGTATGTCACTTATCCCTATCTTGCAATATTACTACACAGTTCCTCTCACTGCACCCTCTCTATTTCAGGTCCATTCTAGAATATAATCCTGCCATTTACGTCTAGGTCTTCCCAATGGTCTTTTCACATTGGGTTTGATGGCGAATACCCTGAAAAAAGGTTCTAGATCCACCCATTCACAATGCATGCCCTGCCCACCATAATCATTATCCTAATAATGCCTTGTGATGAGTACAGGATATGTAATTAATCAATAAGTAACCTCCTCCACTTCCCAATAACCTCATCCCTTGTTCAACCAAATATCTTCTTGAGAAGCACCTTGTTTTCAAACACCCTACTTTTAATCGGCATGCGCGGTAAGAAACCACCTTACAAATCCATAGAAAACAACCGATAAAGCTATTGTTTTGTATATTCTGGGTTTTACATTCCTTGATAGCAGGCAATATGTTAACAACTTAGGCCTACTGATTGAGTAATAGCATGCAGTACGGTACCAGATATTTAAATAGTTTTGCTAAATGATTTAAATATCAAAAGATTGGTTTTTTCTATGTGAAACTGAAATTTCATTTGCGTGCTAACACCCCCCTCCCCTCCCCCTTGATTAAATAGGCAAGACACTTTGATCATGTTAATGCTAAAAATAATAACAATTTGTGTGATTTTATGAGAATTTAATATGAAATCAAGTTAGAGAAAATATTTATACAGGTAAGGTAGTTTACTGATACCTTTAAACAGAGTATCTTAATAGGTATTTTAAAATTACCAACAGATAACGAAATTGCCGAGTTTATCCTTATACTTATAATTCAAGCATTATTCTCGGTTTTCCTGACCAGTGGCAACCCTGTTTCAGTACACAGTAATACTAAATTACATGTTTCCCCTGGCAGAATGTATGCCTATGTTATTCTCAGTGTTGAAATATTTGCTTAAGGTAGTTGAAAATTTCGATAGGCTTATGCCTAATTTGGTAATTTTAAATAACATTTAACAGCATGGAAAATATGAGGTGTACATGACAATTAATGCGAAAATGATTGGAACTAGGCCCTATATAATATTTATGATGCAACATCAGTAAACAGTGCGGTTGTAAAAATATTGCATATCGAACATGGAGTGAAAAGACAATGTGTCCCCTCCTTCCATGCATTAGAGAATAAAGTTTCGCTTTTAAATTCCATTCAATTAGGCCTAATCTTTATTAAAGAGGTTGATTACTTGGAACTAGTTTTAAGAAGGTTTTTAAATAGTATTTTTAGTATAGGCCCTACCTAGTTCAAAATTTAGACTTATGATTTAAAACATTTAGGCCTTATTTGAAGGTCCCTTTAATTTAGAAATTATTGGGGTCTAGAGGTTTTTTATAGGGGACCTGACCTACATGAATGATTACGCCAATGAGGCGGGGAACATTTTAGAGGTAATTTACCAGCATTTTCATGGGAGTGGCAAAACATTTAGGAAAAAAACACCCTCAATAGACCCGACCAAAAATCAAGCGCTAATCCCCCCAATATCACCAGGTCAATCTAACACAACAGTGAGGCCTTAGACATTTCGGCCACTGAAGCAGGTTGTACTATGATGTAGGCCTAGGACAATGGTATAGATATTTATTGAAATTTTTAGAGAGAGTTTGAGAAAAATTATAAAATAAAATTAGGACCATTGACCTATCAATTTAATTTTTTTAATCAATTATTAGCCATTGAGTATAATATGAGAAACAGGGTTAATTTTTCTTAGACCTATATTTATTCAAATTTTAAGTTAAGTTGATTACATAGATTTGCCCGATTGACAAAACCACACTACTTAACACTGAATTACAAGGGTTTAGCAGATTGGTGTCTGAGGTTTGGAAGCAGGTGTACGAACTGTAGTATAAGAGAAGGCCTATAATAGTCCTATCAATGACATACGTAGACTAGTTCTGAAACATTAAAAGGATATTAGTAAGTAGCCCTACCATATCAAATATAACTTATGTCTATGAACAATCATAAGACTCTTTATTATAAAAAAATGTTTAAATTTTAACTTATTTAAGACACCAATGGCAGCATAGTTCCACCTCAAGCCTAATGCCCTGATCAGTCACCCACTTCACATGTCACTTGAGGAAGCCATTGTTAGTAGCATAAAACTGAGGCCTAGTTAGTGATGTAAATGTTATATGTTTTAAATTTTTAAAACTAAAAAGTAGGCATAGTTTAATATTAGTTTGTTTATATTGGGTGGAATTCTAAACCCAAAATAAAGAAACGAAGTACACTATAGAACTGGCACCAGTAGGATATTGGAACCGCCAAATTGAAGGCTGTGACATTCCCATCACTAATGCCAGGATCACGATCAACTTAACGTAACGTAATGTAACGTTCACTTAAAGTTAACTTAACTTATGTGTGATCACAATCCACTTAACTTAACGTAACAACTCGAGCCAAACATATGCATTCTCGAGTATGATCTGTGGTTTTGTACTATTTGTAAAGTGATGATCTGTGAATGTTTACAGTATTCAATCAAAATAATAAATATCTGTTATTAAACTTTTTTGATAAATTTAGTTCCCTATTTTAGTTTAATTATTTTGTTTCAATGTCTGATCACTAGAACTTATGCTAAAGAGTAAACATTGGTCATAATACCAACAAATGAATTACTAAATAGCCCTGTTGACGTCACTCGCTTAATGATTGGCTGGCTAGATCACGTGATACCCTTCAAGTAACGTAAAGTAAAAGACCTCCCAAGACATCTCTTACGTTAAGTTAACTGCAAGTCAACATTAAGTTAAGTGAATCGTGATCGCTTCCATTTAACACACGAAAAGGTCCTTTATGTTAAGTTATGTTAAGTTAACGTTAAGTTGATCAGGATCCCGGCATTAGTTAATAACACCTATTCTGAAGTTTGTTTAACTGTTCAGTTGCACAACAGGAACTGTTATGTCACTGTGTGCAGTAAAAGGCCCAGGCCTACTATGGGGTCTGAGCATAGTTTTATTAGCCTACCAATCAATGTGTTTAAATATTTTAAAAAATCAATGTTTGACTTAAACTTTATAAACCAATGAAAATTAAGAAAATATAGTTGTTATAATGTGTGTGATAATACAGTATAGGCCTACCTTCTGCTAATAAATTTGTTTTATTTTACAGCCGGTAGGCATTACTGTATTGTGCGTCAGAATTTTGGGACAATCTAGTTCATGTAGTTACCGGTCACCCTCCATTTTAAACTATAGCTATTTATTACTTGCCTGAATCTAATAAACCTACCTAAATAAAAATGAAAGATACAAAACGGACTTTGAGCTAATGGCCGATTACCTTATTGCGTCCAATTAATAGCATTTAAATTTTTCTACACACGCCAGCTGGCCACCAAAACACCAGCTACATAACAATTAAATATAAAGAGAAAGGGATTATTTCTTAATTACGTTGGATTTGTGTTCTAGACTTCGTAAATTGTATGGATTTATGTCACAGCAGCAACTATGTGAAACGTGAAGCCAACTTCGGCTTAAAATTGCTTTATTAAAATGTATAAAATATATGAAAGAAGGAATAGAAATAGTATGGCAGTGAGTGCCTTCAAAAATGTAATCATGATAAAGTATATGTCCTTAAAAAAATAAACCAAACAAAACTTCCAAATGATTTGAGATCTGTTATTGACACTATGACAGGCATGTTTATATATAGTTACGCCTACCTGATACAATAAGGGCTTCATTTGGTCCCACGGTGTAGATGTTGCCCATTGTTGATACAAAATATTATTTTACTTAAGATGCACTATTAATAATATGAACTACTAATTTACTTTCATTAAAATTAAAGCATAATTGATTGATTGCAAATATGAAAAACAAACCAAACTATTACTCCCAGCATGCAATGCCGACCAACAGATGAGTTGAGTAATAATATCGATATATCAATACGACAGTAGCAGTATATAATACAGTATATCGTATAACAAAGATCGATTGAATTTATTAAGTTCGATAAAATACGATACCCGATATATTTTAATATCGTTTTCGCAAACAAACATGAACGTACTTAAATGGTCGGAGAGGTTAAGGTGGAATTCCCTAGCGGTCTAGTTTGATTTGAATCTGATAGATGTAACCCAAATACTTAATGTTAGCTCCATTTCCTCCTCAGTTCACTAACAGATAAACAGGTGGTTTACTAGGAGTCTGAAAGAAAGTCTCCCTATTCCCTAAGAGCCATTGAGCTCTATACTTTAATGGATAGATCCCTTGCAAAGGATCAAAGCGTGACGCTAAAGTTTGTCATCTGCTTGATTCTGAGAAGGTAGATTTAATGGTTTCTTTCAATGTTCTTGTACAAATAATCTTTATTTTTTTTCATTTATCTGAGGTATTTAGCGAATTAGAAACTAAATTAAATATATAACAGACACAACACCCAGACCCCAACTGTTAATTAATCAGTGGGAAAGGGGAATCCCACAGCTCACCAATGAAAATTTAGACTGCCATGCTAGGAATCGAACCTGGGGCCCTCAAAGCAATAGATAAACACGTTACCAACTGAGCTAAGGAATCGGACTCGAAAACCTGTATCTGGTGCAGAAAGATATTCTTGTTTTAAAAGATTAAAGTATTCTATCTTACTTGGGAAAATAAACATTTTCATTAAATAATCTTCAATAGTTACTCAATTTCACAATTAATAATGTACAAATATGAGTAAAACGTTTGATAACTATATTACAATAAGTAGCTATCATTCACGTTGTTTACATTTCAATAAGGCTACATAATATTTAAAGTTGGCAGTTAGCTTTTATATTAGTTTAATAATTAGATAAATAAACACTATGATTATAATTAAAGTTGGATAACTATAGTGAAATAAGATAGTTAACCACTTGATAACAGGGGTTACGTAACAAAAATGGTTGGTGAGGAGATCAAGCCCCTCGGTTTTAATCTTGAGGGCCTGGAAATGTCTTAAGGCCCCCCTCCCAAACAATATTTCAGTGGCGGCTCATGAGGGAGGGCTCTGGGGTGCGCCGCCCCTCCCCCCCCTCCTCGCATAATAAATCAGAAGAAGAAACAGAACATATTTTGAAATTCACACCAATTTTCTCATGCATTTAAGGCAGAGTGGAGTGTAAATTATTTTATTTATTACCAAATAATATGACAAAACATTGAGTTTGCTGTAATATAACACTATAGCTGTACTAAAAGAGTACAATATACGTCATTACCTAACTTAGCACTCAACACAACATACCCAACTCACAGGAAATCAATGGTGAGAAAAATTGGAAACTTTAAAACGGAATATTTCATCACAAGGCAATTTTTTTCACGAAAATGAAAAAAAGTAAAAGATGCTGAAACTAAATTAAGTTTACACGCAGCTCATTTTGTCAGCCAAAGAAGCAAAGCCATTTACTGATGGTGAGATAATTAAATCATGCTTGATTGTAGCAGCCGAATAAATGTGTCCAGGGAAAATGGATTAATTTCAATCGATCAGCCTTTCGGTGAGAACAGTAGTTTTTTGAAGAGTTGAGGACATTGGAAGCAAAATCAAGACCCAATTAAATAACCAGGCAAATTATTTCTAGTGATTTTCCTTGGCTCTTGATGAGTCAACAGACGTTACTAATACTGCTCAGATGCTGCTGTTTATTCGAGGAGTCGATGCTGAGTTTTAGGTGACTGAAATATTTTCTTCTATGAGTAGTCAGCCCGGCCCGGAACACCTACAGACATATTTTCAAGCACGTTGAGAAAATATTAACAAAGTACAATCTGAAGTGGAACAGAGAAAGGTTTAGTTAGAAACATTTACAAGACTTGTGAAAATGTCAAGTATTCAAAACCTATTGTTATTCATTGTGTTATTCCCCAGCAGGTACTTTATGGTAAATATTTGAATCTATCATGTGTTCTTGAACCACTTGTGTCAACGGTGAACTTTATTTGCCCTCGTAGACCTAGCCATCGTCAGTTCCGTAATATTTTGTCATAAATGGAAACTGAATATCAAGAATTGCCCAATCAGCAGGGGTAAAATTTTATTGACATTTTTTGAACTAAGAGGAGAGATTTAAATCTTTCTCAGAGAGAAAAACCTCTCCCAACCACTATTATCGAACACTGAATGGCTTTGTAAATTAGCTTTTGCCGCAGGTATCATAGGATTTTGGATTCAACTTAAAACTACAAGGCAAAACAGTGTTCATAAGTGAAACTTATACTATTGTAAAGTCATTTAGACGAAAACTGGCGTTGGATGAGTCATAAATCATGTCAAGCTGCTTTGTGCATTCCTCATTTTGTCAAAAACTGAAGGAAGAAGTGAAATCTCCATTCCCACACAAATTTGTAGTGGATGTATTTTTTGAGCTCAAACTACTGTTCCAATAGCGTTTTTATGATCTTGAAGCAAGTGCAGAAGACATTTCCATATTTCAAAATACATTTGAGTGTACAATTGAGAAGCTTCCACCTAGACTTCGATTGTAAGTGATTAATCTGCAGTGTGGTTACGTGCTAACAGGCAAATTTCAAGAAAAGAATCTATAAAAATTCTACAAATGTCTTTGAAACGATGAATATGGTCAATTAAGCTCACATGCTCGGGGTTTTATATCTGTATTTGGCAGCACCTACCTGTGTGAAAATACATTTTCAAAGATGAAATACATTACGTAAAATCTCAATTCAGGTCAGCATTAACAGATGACCACTTGCAATCAATTTTGATGATAGGTAGTACTAACTTTGAACCCCAATTTGGTGAAATGTTATTTTAAAAACTCAATTTCCATTCTTTTCATTAATAGAGCTGTATTTCAATCAATAATAATTTGAGTCTACTTATTATTATTGTTATTATTAATAACTTACATTTTTTCAGTAAATCTGTGAAACCATATTTAGTTTTCTTATTATTCAAGTAGACCTACTAAATAAATATTCTTGAGTTCGCCTCTTGACCTGCAGAGCCTGAAATATTTACTATTTGGCTCTTTACAAAAAATATTTGCTTACCCTTGATATAAGTGGTCGCTTATTATTTCCGGTGGACTCTGCCAGGGAGAGTCCCTGCTACATGCAGTGAAAGTCAACAAATTGATCGCACAGACATGCAATGGAGCCGCTGTATAAAAATGCCCATTGTGTTTATTGCTACTCTCACTAATTTAGTAAAATTATTGAACAAGCTGCTTCTAATATAATGAGTGTGAGAACTATTTATCAATTTAAATTAGATTGCCGCATTTTCTCCCATTATTTAGACAGGAGAGTGGCTTTAGAAGCATGTATGCGATAAAAAAAAATTGATCCTCACAAACTAGATGAAATTTTCAAACCAGGATATTACTAACCGTCTTTACTTACAAAGTTGTTATTCCGAAATGTTTATGAAATATATAGACAGGCGTTTCGAAAACGTATTATAACCCAGGAACGGTGAACTGGCTGCTTGGTTTGTTAACTGGCTTGAAAATAGCACTTTCTTGTTTTGGATAGATTTTTACTCGGTGTCACATGTTGATATATTATTTAATTAGATACAAGTTCTGCGAACCGATCCGGTGAGAATTCAAACTCTTATTGACGACTTTGAAAAGGCTTGATAAACAAGAAAAAAGTATTATTGATATGCTCGCAGAAGGGCCTGCGCCTAGAAAAAAGGCGAATAACAAATTATAAGAATTAAAATTTATTGGCAAAGGACGTTTATAATACAGTCATATTTCAATTAAAAGTTTGCTTTGTATTAAAAAATCATCTATGTGGAGTAAATATATTTCAATCCGAACACCTCAATGAACATATAAAAATAAATAAGTTGGACGTACACTTAAAGAAATCACAAAACCATTACAAATTATTGTAACTATTTCTATCACTACTTCGGAAAGTGAGGTGTTATCTATAGACAGAACCGCTGCAAGGAGGGAGAGGGGGAGCAATTGGGGCGATCGCCCAGGGCACCATAAGCAAGGGAGCACCGACAGGCGCCCCTCGTACCCATCTGTATTAGTAAATGTTTTAAAAATGTGGGCCTAAATATTGAATGAATTATAAGGGCATTAGATCAACCCTTACCCAGACATCGACAACAGGCTGGGACGAAGAGAAATATTTCAATCAGTACATTGATGATGATTTTTTCAGTTTTATATCTGAGAAAACAAATCAAACCTCCGTCCTTACTAAAAAATAAATCTTTACAAACAACTCCTAATGAAATTAAATTATGGTTTGGGGTATCTCTTGTAATGTCATGTTTGCAATATCCACAGATTAGGAAGTATTGGCAGCGGCGTTGGAGAATCCCCTTAATTGCTGATAATTTAACTCGGGATAGATTTTTTGCTTTGCGCTAATCAATGAAAGTGCAGTTTGATTTAGATGTAACTGATGATGCCCGTAAAGAAAACAAACTGTGGAAAGTTCAACAACCACTATTAGAAAGGATACTGAAGGAATGTCATCAGATCGTTAGAGATAAGAATGTTTGTGTTGACGAAATGATAATGCCATTTAGTGGTTCACTGGGAGTTAAACAATTAGTAAAGGGAAAACCTAACCCAGTTGGTTTGAAAATATTTGTTTTAGCTAACGCTAGTGGTCTTATTTGCGATTTTGTACCTTACCAAGGTGACACTACACTCCCACCAGAATTTAGAAAATATCCCATTTCCCAAGGTTCTGTATTATGTCTTACAACAACACTGAATAAAGGGCAGGTAATATTCCATGATCAATGGTTCACTTCTGTTAAACTTTGCGAATACCTATAGGCTTTAGGTTTTCTATCAGTGGGTAGAATAATGTCTAATCGACTACAAAAAAATATCCGTTTACTTTCAGATAAAGATCTGCAAAAGAAATGAAGGGGTTCTAGTGATGTGTTAGTTCGGCAATGACCAGCAGCTTGCTATAACAAAATGGATGGATAACAAGGGAGTACTCATGTTATCTAATCACTTAGCAGATGAACCAACTGATAAGTGTAAAATATATTCCATAAAAGGAATTGCTATGCAGAATTTCACAAATAAAAAGATTTAGTAAATTATTTGGTGTAGTAATTATATTTTATTTTTAAATTTTAATTATTTTCTACATTCTATTGTCATCCAATTATCACAGCTATATTGTGTGATATTCGTCAAAATATTTAACAGTCGTCAATAAAACCATTGAATAATTCATGATTTTTTTTATGAATTAAATTAGTTGTTAAGATTTTGGTTTTATTTCATCATATTTTTCTAATATATTTTAAATGTAAGTACCTATGGATATTAATAAAGTAATTTTATTTTTCAAACATTTTTACGTTATGAATTGTATGCATCAAGACCCCAAAATAGTATACTAACCTTCCTGTTTTAGGAAAACCTAAATTTTGAAAATTTTGAAATTGAATTTTTTCATGTCCTATAAGCATATTATTAGTAAAAAAAATTGAATCAACATTTTTTTCAATGCTTGTGATACTCAGGTCTCAGGAGGTTATGGTATCAATCCGGAAAAAACGATTGGAAACACATCGATGATAGCCATTACTCACATAAAACTTCTCCAGACCATTTTAAATATATGAAACAATGGTTTGAGGCAAAAGCATGACTTAAAGGAAAGTCATCAATAAATCAAGAGCTGAAGGCCCAAAATGGGCCAGAAGTGGAACTCTGGCAAGAGATGTTAAGCGAATAGTTTCAATCATTATGCATTTAGCTTAAAACAATATTGCGTTTCGTGGTATATCATCAAAGTTACTTACAAAGAACAATGGCAACTTCCTTGGTTTAGTTGAAGTCTTGGGAAAGTTCGATACCGTGATGATGGAACATTTTCATAAGATCGTGAACATAGCGTTCACATACTGGGCTGGTCTATTCAAAACAAGTTCATCTGTCTTCTGGCGAGACAAGTGAAACAAGCTATCACTGAGAAAATAAAATGCTCAAAATCCTTTTCAGTTATTATGAACTGCAAAACAGACATAAGTCATAAAGAGCAAGCATCGCTAATCATTCGCTACTTCCACAAATACCAATATGTTGACAGATCTATATCAATGGAAGAAATCTTCATTGGTTACAGCATCGCCAAAGAATCCAAAGGTGAAGCGCTCATTAATTTGCTATTTATGGCTTGGGCATGAATGATTGCAGGGGCCAGGGATTTGACAATGGTGCAAATATGGCAGGGATTAACAAAGATGTTCAGGCACGCATACTAGAACAACATCCTCAATCTGTTTTCATTCCTTGTGGCTGCCATAGTCTGAACCTGGTTGTTGATGACGGGGCAAAGTCATCAGAAAAATCTACGCCCCTTTTCAGTGTTCTCAATCGTTTATATACTATCTTTGTGGGATCAGTGAAGCGTTGGTGTGTTATTAGTTACTATGCGAAGATCCTTACTGTAAAGCAAGTACGCGAGACTCGTTGGGTAAAACTTATAAACTCTGTGCAAGCTGTTCGCTACCAGTATGTTGAAGTTTGAAATACATTAATACAGTTGGGGGAGATAGTAGATGATCCAACACCTACTTCCGAAGTATAATCTCTCATTACATACACACGGAGGATTTTTCATTCATCGTGTGCTTGATAGCTTGGCATGATCTTGGTATAAAATTTAAATTTGCCAGCAATGTAGATGGATTACTCCAATAACAAAATAAGTGTTAAATATTTACTATTTAGAAAAGGGCTGGAAAAGGGGAGGCAGTTGGGAGTTTTAGCTTAAATTATTATAAAGTCTTCTCTTAGCCATGGAATAAATTTAAATATTTCAAGTTTTTAAAGGGATCATCCCACATTAGCCATAAAATCGGTAAAGTTTGGATTTTTGAAATACGGGTGGGAAATAGTCAGTAGAAAAATTAAACTTCTCTATGTAAAAGAAAATTTGAATTTCTTATAGAAAGAAATACATCTAAAAATAAAGAAATACAAAAAATAACGATCGTTTATTTTGATATCTGTATAGCAGCTGAAAATGAACAAATTCATGAGCAGATTCTGAAATTAATTCTAGACAGAGCCAGCAGTTTGAATGTTAAATTTAATGAGAATAAAACTAAGTATAAAGTAAGCGAAGTGAGGTACTTGGTACGTTTGTTTTCTAAGGATGTAATAAAACCTGATCCTGACAAGGTCAAGGACATAATGGCAATAGATGACTCAAATAACAAAACAGATCTGCAGAGAATATTAGGAATTATTGATTACCTATATAAATAATATAAATTAATACCTACCATGTTTAAAATAACTGCTCCATTAAGAGAATTACTTAAGAAAAATATGAAATGGCATTGGCTACCAAAACATTCTGCTGTGTTGAAACATATGAAAATTTTCAGTGCCTCTGCTAAGAATATTTGATCAATGAAAGGAAATAACGGTATAATGTGATTAATCCAAATATGGTATAAGTTGTTTTACCTTGCAGGCTTACAGAGGGGGGTATGCCCTCCCATTTCTTACTCTATTAGAAGCCCGATTTGAAAAAGAACTGTTAAGAATAACTTTTGCATGTAATAAGTTTAACTATTATATTTATAGACATAAAGTGAATCATAAGCCTGTAACCTCACTAATGAACAAAAAAGTTAGCAAAATATTTTCAAGTAGGTTAAAGAGACTGAAATTAAAATTGTTAAAATATGACTTAGTTGTCAAGTACCTGCAAGATAAAAATACGCATATAGCTGACTTACTGTCTAGGGCGTATATTAAGGATGAGGTTTCATTAACTTTCAGGACAATTGCAAGTTAGTGAGAGTATAAAGAATAAATTTCAAAACGTTACTAATAATGCCAGCCATTAACAATAATCAAAAAGTATGGTAGGAGGATTGGTTTAAGACGATAAATGAATTTCCTTTGAATGTAAAAGCTTATTTTAAATTTATAAATGATATATTTGTTGAAGAGGGGGTCGTTTTTTTTTATGAGAATAGAATGATTGTACCAGCCAAACCAAGAAAACAAATGTTTAGTATCCTAAATGAGTGTCACTTTGGCCTGAATAAAACTAAAGGTAGAGCAATACGAGTTTTTTTTGTCAGAAATAAATAATGACATTGAAAATATTGTTAATAGTTTCTCGGTTTGTGAAATTTATCAAGCTCAAAATGTAAAGGAGCCCATGCTAAGTCATGAAATTCCTGACCAACCATTTGAAAAAGTGGGTTTAGATATATGGGGGTATCGAGGGAGATCATATATGGTACTTGTAGATTATCTGTCTAAATGGCTAGAACTCTTACCTCTAAATTGTAAACAATCAAACAATCGCTTCAAGTAATAGCAAAGCTAAGTATTATTTTTAGTACTCATGGTATTCCAAAGGTCATTGAGACAACCATATGCGCAGACTCGGGGGGAGGGGGGGAGTCTTTTGGGCCCCCCTAAAAATTGAATCGTTAAATTAGTATATATTTTTTCTGGCTTTGCATTCTTAATTTATATTTACTACAATATGAATCTATCATTTACAGAAGAGTACCTACTAAAAATATATTTCTTAAAGGTGATATGAATAAAGCCATGTTAAGCTTGGCAGGTAGGAAATACTATAAGCTGCTAACAGTATAAAGAAGTTTTTAGGATGATCTTCATGTCGCTCCACAGGTTAGGTTACTACTTAATTTAATTTAATTTAGCAACGTGTCTTACTACCCGTTCGGGCTATACGCTTTAAGTACTAATTACACTAATGGGTTAGAAATTGGGAAGGTTGAATTGAGAGAAAATGAGCCGGCATTTGCGTGAATGGAGAGTGTAAAACTATATAGGAAAAAACTCCCCTATTTCACCCGACCGAGACTCGAAACTCAAATATCCCCGTCGTCGGTAGTCTAGTTCAACATGAAACTAACGAGGTAGCACACTACTCCACCGAGATGGGTCTAGGTTACTATTTAATAGGATTATATTTTACTATAATTTTATTCTAATACCGAATACGTGAAGTAAACATTATATTCCTTGTGATTGTAAAGATTTAAATCTGATTGAACACTTAGTTTCTGAGGAATAGCCGCTTCTCCTATCTGATAAAAGAAGTGACGAATACATTAACTATATTTATATAATATATAAACAAGGAAGGGAAGGAACAAGCATAATACAGATATATAAGTTTAACAAATCTGTTTATTTAAATTCAAACAAGACGAAACAACTACAAATGGTTAGACGAGGTCTTATCCAAAACATTATATTGTGTATTATAGGAAATTAAATCAGTTACCTTAGAGATCGTTATCCAAATAGGGACGTTTGGTGTGAAACACCTTGATTAGACCTGCAATCAACATACATATGTTTGTGTCTATATTATTAAAGGGTGTATGTAACTCGTTAAATTAGAACTAACACACATTCCACTACGAAGGTGCATCTGCCTTAACACAACAGCAATTATTTACTTAAGATTAAGCAACAATACATAAGACCACTCCTGACTTGCGGTTACTAAACTTTAACCTAATGATCATCTAAAAGAATAATAGTTAATAATACCTAATTCTAGAAAGTTCTAGTTTAAAGAGTTACAACGTTGGTAGTTAAATGAGCTAGCTAGCATGAGAACTTCATATTGATTTACGAGTTACAAAGGTTAAGTTCTTATAGGTTTACAAATAGTTAATGGTGAGCTACCAGGAATCTAGGCTGTAACGATACTAAGGCCGGTCTATTCCTCAGTAGTACTGCCTGGTCTTTCAATGGTATATTTAAATATCAAAACAAGTCTGAAAACAGACTATATCACCAGTAAAAAGTTAGATATTAACCAATTCAAACGGCGCCTAAAGGGGGCCGGACAGAATAATTAATACTCCGGTGGCCACTACCCTGCACTGGTAACATACCCACGAGTTGAGTACCTTAGGAAGCAGTGGCGGCTGGTAGCTGAAATTAGTGGGGCTGCTGCTCCAGAATTTTTTTAGCGTTTTTTTTAAATTGTGTAAAATAAAGAACACATGTATAAAAAGACACTTTATTCAGGAACTTGATAAAATCTTAACAAAAAAACCAAATATTTTTTACTAACTTTAACTTAAATTGTTACAGTTCAAGCTTTATCTATTCATTTAAAAATTAAATCAATTCTTCTTGTTTTAATTTACGCAAATGTTCAATAATTTTCTTCTAGATCTCTGGATGATAATTGAGGAAATTTTTCTCCATTGAAAGTACTCTAAGCGCATTTAGTCTTTCTGTTAAATAAAAGAACAAAAAAAAAAAATGAATCAAATAGGATGGCTGGAAGCAGAATAATAATCTAATTCTACACTATTCTACACTTTATCACATTCAAGAATATGCTACATGGTTTCTAAACACAACACACGCTGATTAAAAAAATTCCTTCCACCATCACGCCAGAGCCGGCACTGCGAGAGCAACAGTGCTCTCTCTACCTGGCAGTCCTTCCTTCCTCCTCACCCCACTCCTAAGTGCGCGTGCGCACAACAGTCAAACACCACGTAGCTGGCACTGTGAAGCGCACAGTTCCATACAAAGATGTTTGTATCCTTTTCATAAACTGGGGTATGGCTACTGAAGTACCGACATTAAGCTTAAGGAATATATATTTGTACTACAAAAATAAAGAAGGAATTAAAGAAAAAAGGACTCATTATATTAAATGTTATCGATAATATCAAGTGGAAATAGGGGGTACTGCAGTTCCGCAGTGCTTATACACGAGCCGCCACTGGTAGGAAGGTACACCAATAGAAAGATTAGGGACTGATATCAGTCAAAGACCCAACTAGGTCATGGAACAAAGCTCTAAATAACCTGGTTCCTACTAATATTAGATTTAAATATTTAAACTAGCCCTAACATGGCCATACAGAATAGGGTGTCTGGTTATTGCCCAGGTATTTAAAACCGTGTCTTATGGACATATAAAAACAAGTCAGAAACTTTGACATACTAAACTAAGTATTATGGGCATAACAAAATTGAGCTAAACTCTGACATACAAAACTATGTCTAATGGACACAGAAAAACAATCACGTAGAACATATCTAAGATTACTAGATTAAGTACTCATAGTCACAGACTTAACTTCATCTACGGCAAGGAGGAGAGACCGACGCCTCAAACATCGTTATCACCACTTGCTTAGTCCACTGGTCCTTGGTTCACTTCTAGGCAGTTCCTCCGATGAATCGTTACAATAGAATACAAAATGTGAAGCGAGGGATGGTTGTTCTATACAAGATGCACTAACGTATTAGGAAAGGGACGTTCACCAGGAAAAAGAGGGGGGGGGGGAGTGAGTTTCCAGAACTGAACAGAAATACAACTAGCGCTAGGAGGTGGCTGCTGAGCACAACACAAGGAAGCCACTCGTCATTACATTTACGTCATGCCAGTGTGTAAGATGTCCTTGTGTCGAAACTCCAGGAACAGTCAGCTAGGGCATTTTCCTCAAGTTTGGTTATTTTCAACAACACGATTTCACAGTGAGCTTATATCATCTGCCCCACATTACTAGGATTTATTAGTTATTGCATTTATAGTGATAACCATATATATATAAAATATTTCAAGTGTACATGCTAACGGGCAATTAGCACGTTACACTGAGAATATCTTCAGAGCATTTTCACTAGGAACCTCTTCCTACCATTAACAGTATTTGTTTAACATTAGTAGCCTAGTCAAAATAAAGAAGTTACCTTCTTTTTTAAACAAACTATTCAATTGTAATATTTTAGGAAATAATTATTACTATATTTTACCCACTGTCAAACATTTTTATTGTAAGAAAAGTAAAGTAGGCTAACTCAAATTGTAGTAACTTTAAGCGTTACAAAAAAAAGTGTTTTAGTGTCCAAACGATAAAAATGGATTTTCTGTTAACCTTTAAGTGTGATAATACATTTTGATCAGGGTTTTAAGTTTTTTAATACGAATTTTGGTATAAATTAATTTTTTTAAATACAACCTTATAAGATCTTGCATAATCATTTCCTAGGATCCGCAGTGACAGAAGTTTTACTATGCGAAACATATTCATAAGAAAAGTCGAGTTCAAATGGTATAAAATATATTATTTTTTCTATTTACTATCAATGTGGTTGTGTAATGAAATTTATGTTACAGCATAATATTAGGTGGCAGTATTATGTTAGCTTCTATAAACTCATATTTATATTAAAAAATCAATAAAATACTTTAAATTGTAGATGAAGATGAAGTTCTCACTAATGACGTTGAAAATGTAATATTTCTAGCATAAAATTGCACCATTGAGCCCAGCCCCACCAATAATTCACATAAATTGGCGCCTATGCAGACAACATGTCATTTGGATGTTATGAACGTGAATGTTTTACAAGTGAATGGGATATTATCAGATGTACTAGCTGTCCTAAATTTCCTAAGTCGAATGGGCTAGCAGAAACGGGTGTTCAAATAGCTAAACGACTGCTAAAAAAAGTGTAAGCAAAGTCAAACTGATCATTACATAGGATTTTTAGGACAAAATAGAACTCCTGCTCAGATTCTAATGTGCCGTTACCTTAGAACTAAGTTACCCTGTTGTAAACAGTTATTATTGTCTAGGGTACAGGAAAATGCTAAAGAGATAGTTGAGAAGAAACAGATTTAAAACAAGAATTTAATAGGGCTGCACATAAAAAACATAAATTCAATTTTAATTATTATTGCAGAGTAAGGCGTGATAGGTACGGTATAGGAGCCAGCACAAATAATCAGTAAACATGAACGTTCTAGTTCATACATAATTAGGAATGGAAACAATATCTTGAGTGGAAATTCATCACATTTAAGAAAATCTGTCAATGCCCTAGTATTTCAGAACAATAGAAATTGTCATCAACCCACAAGTTCAACTAGGCCTAAATGCATTAGTGATCAAAATAATCCTAAACCTAGCTAGGCTGGTAACCCACCTAGGCTTAAATGAATTAATGATGACATATTAACGATCCTAACTGTGCTGGTAGCTCACCTAGGCCTAAATGCATTAGTGATCAAAATAATCATAATCTTAACTGTGCTGATAGTGAGCATCCAAATTATCAATTACTATATAGGTAGGGTGACACGGTGTCCTTCGAAGTATTATGATTATGTTAAGTGATATATTGAAAAGCTTGTGTGTCTTACAAGAAGTCTCAAATAAGAGGGAGGAGGTGTAACAGATAAAGTATCTTAATATTAAGTTTACACCACTTTTACACAAGAAATGGTGTCATGGGGGTCGCCACATTATATTTCAATATACTTAAACATTTGTATGTTAAGTTAGTATGTAATAAACATCATTCGAGTAAATATGATTGTTAAACTCCACATCTTATCGATGTTGTATGGAACAATAATATATTTCAAGGGAAATACCATAAAATACTATGGGGTCACTCCTATCTACTCTATTTACTTTCATACAATACTTTTCATTGGCCGTGCTGTAGGCTTTGGGCCAACCACGTGTCTTGTTTTAAATACCAAAGCCACTCAAACCAGTTAAAATTTCTCATATAATATAAATGTTATCTTAAGATATTTATTTAGCTTTTACGTAGTTTTATTAATGTGTAAAGTGATTTGGCTACAAAAATGAGTAATAAAATAGATGAAAAACGAGTTAAATATTTGTTGGAGTGTGATTCATTTGAATCATATAATCCTGATTATTCATCTAGTACCGAGGATGAAGACAGTGAACCAATTTAAAAAATGTAAGGTGAGTCGTGGCAAGTGCATTTTTGGGGTAAGTGCGTAGGTGTATCATAAATCCCAATAGAATAGTCATTTGGTTCTGCCTTCTACATACAATGCAGATAACTACCTGCTCTTTCACATAACAGCCACTAGAGCGATTTGCCACCAATGAGAGCTTTCAGGGAAGATGGCAATTCCTCACATGTTGATTTCACTTATATACTAAGTTCAGTTGTTTAAAAGGTATCCTGGTTCATCCGCTCCAGGCACATCTTTTTTTTACCAATTGTTGGTGGTAAGTTTAAACATTTTAAGTTACCCCACTTGTACATTAATTGATGTTTGTTCTATTTTTAGATTTCAAAAACTAAAACTGGGTCTGCACTTTCCCCATAAAAGTTTCAAAAGTTGCATGTTGGGGTAAGTGCGAATGTTCATTGTGGGGTAATTGCAGACCATAGTCCGCAATTTCCCATCATATTGGACTGTGAATTATAATCCATTTGTATTTGATTATTGCATTATTGTGTGTGACTTACTGGAACTATCTCAGGATAAGAATAGGTGGCGGTCTTTTGTGGGTGTGGCAATGAACTTTTGAGTTCTTAATGCTGTTGAGTAATTATTATTTTGTCATTGTAGGCTTACTCCCAGTACACAAAATGGTGAGAAATTACACTAGAAAAAGTGACAGAGGGAAGAAATTATCTTTAGAAGATTTGGCAGTGGCTATGGAGGAGGTGAAGTCAGGAAGATGCAATTTCTACCGCGCTTCCCAGTTATATAAAATACCACTTAACACTTTAATAGATCATGTAAAGGGAAGAAGAGGAAGTAAATCTACTTCATAAGGGCGATCTACTGATTCCCCACTGGAAGTTGAGAAGATCATAGCTTTAGGACTATTGGAAATGGAAAAGCATGGCTTCGGACTATGTTGAAAATAATTTTTATCTTTGGTAGAGGAATACGTCATAGCCTATGGGATCAAAACTTATTTCAAAAACTCCAGGACAATTAGTGATTGGCTGTCTTCATTCATGAAGTGGAACAATTTGTCAATAAAAAAAGCCTCAGATTGTCGAAATCAGTAGAAGGAGGTGTGTTGACCCTTTCGTGATTTATAAGTATTTTGACCAAGTGAAGGCTACAATTGAGAAACTTGGTTTGGAAAATAAACCACACCTTATATTCAACTGTGATGAGACTGGGTTTTCAAGGGATCTGTTCCAGACAAAAGTTATTGGAGAAAGAGGTCTCCCTTCTTCAAGAACTACTATCTCCCCTGGAAGAGAGAACATTTCAGTCCTTCTGACTCTAGCTGCAAATGGTGCTAAGATTCCACCATTAATTATTTTCAAAGGGAAGAACATTTGGGACGAATGGCAGCCAGAGAAAGAGGAAGCATATCCAGGTATCATTTATGCTGCTACCACTAATGGATGGATGGCATCAACTATTTTTGAAAGATTCTTTAAAAAATCATTCTTGCCATCACTCGCTAGGGAAATACCTGCACTACTCATTTGCGACGGTCACAAAACACATGTAAGTTTGTCATTAGTAGAGTTAAAACGGTGAGAAAATGTTACAATTCTTATTTTACCACCCCATTCTTCTCATCTTCTGCAACCACTAGACCTTTGTGTAATGAAATCGTTGAAAACTTCGTGGTACTCTGAACTAGTGAAGCGGCAAAAGCACCACATTGTACAAAAGCCACCAAAAAAAGAGTTTGTTAAGGTTATTTGTTTGTTGTAGACGAAATTAGAGCCGGCCATAAACCAGTCAGGATTTCGGAAAGGAGGAATTTGTCCTTTCAATAAGGAGATATTCCCTGACAGCTCATTTGATCCGACATAATCAGATTGTGGAAGACCACGAATGCCCAGCAACAAGAAATGCTATCTTCAGTCTCAAATTACACTTCCATATCTGAACACAATGAGGCATTAGCCTGCATTCCATCAGGAACTCCTTCAATTTCTAGTTATGATTGCCCAGTTGCCCCCTCAACACGTAATTCTATGCTACAGTTAAGAACGTCGGCTTAATCTCTTGCTGCAAAATCTTCATTGGCTGAAGTTCGTAATTAAACATATTTTTTATGTGAAGTTCCTCCTTCAACATATTCTTGGTATGAGGTACCTTCTGTATCAGATTTTTCGGGAAGTAATTAAGTGATCCTAAACACGGTCATACCGTTTAGGGAGTCATTACTGTTCCCTAATATGTAAAATTATGTCTTAAGGACTTAGAAAAGGAAGTCAAACACACTGACATTGTAAGTAAAGTCGTATGGACCATGTTACAAAAAGCATTCAGCTCATCATTAAAAACTATGCTTTATAGTCAGAAACACTGACATTTAATACTATATCATATGGACATAGAAAACGAGTAATAAACCTATCAAAATTATGCCCTATAGGCATATAAAAACCAGTCAGACATTCTGACACAAAAAACTACGTCTTATGCACATAGTTAAAAAGGAGAACTACGAATCTACTCCAATTCTAACTATAAAATACTCATAGTCTCAGACGAGGACTCATCTGCGTCGAGGTGGAGAGACCGATGTCTCACACTTCGTAGTCACCAGTAGTTTGGTCGCCGATGTAGATTAACGTTGAAGTTGTTCTTCCATCGAATTGATAAAATAGAATACAAAATGGGAGTAGAAGTCACATGCTCTAATGCACCCTGAAGGGGAGCACGAGAGCAGATTCCGACCCGTGCCTACCAATTTGTCAGACTATGTGGTTTCGGATTCTAATACAAACGGATTGTCGCATTTTGCGAAGTTTCTGAAACAAATAAAAAAACCGGATTATTAATATTGGTGGGGGAAAAAAGTATATTGGGAAACCGAATAAAGGTTTTTAGAGCTACGTGTGGAGACACTACTCTATGGGGGGCTGGGTGAGAGCCTCCCGAACAAATGTTTTATACCTTTCACTTATCCGAGCAGGGCTTTGGGACGTCGGTGGCACCCTCCAGGGTCGATGACGTAATTTCTAAGCCGCTGGAAAAGAGGATTGGTGACACCGGGAAGTCTGTTGTAAAAGGACTGCACCAGCTTCCGGAAGTGGTCCTTGATGGTAGGCTTATCCAGGTCACGACGCAGAGTCATATTCTGAACGTACCAAGGTTCATCCACAATAATCCTCAGACACCTGCTCTGGAACGCCTGCATCCTCCTTATATACGTGTTCACCAGGTGGCCCCAAGCAGGACACGCATAATCGAGGATCAACCTGAGCAACTTCATGTTCAGTGTCAAACCGTTCCTTATGTACAGAGAAATACACCTGGTAAGCAGTGGGCCTAGGATTCCCAGCCATTGCCTTACCTTGATAAGTCTCTCAGTGCAGTGTAGTCGCCAGGTCAGTTTGGTATCCAGCGTAAGTCCCAGGTACTTAACACTGTTCGCCCATATGATCTGCTCTCCGAACAGCTGGAGTGGAGCCAGCCTGAATAACTTTCTTTTCCATGTAAAGACCATTGATCTGCTCTTCTACACGTTAATATCTGTCCTCCAGGTGATCAGTCACCCCTCCAACTGCGTCAGGTGCGTCTGAAGCCGCCTGTCTATCAGCTGCCCTCGCCACGACTCCGCTACTAGAGCCGTGTCGTCCACATACAATGTTAATTTGGTGTCTGGAGATTTATGAATGCCGTTCATATACAGACTGAAGAGCACCGGGCCCACGAGGGAACCCTGCAGCTCTCCATCTTGGATGCTTCTGACATGGGAAGTGGTGTTCCCAAAGGTAGTGGAGAAGGTGCGGTGGGATAGTTAATATTGTACAACCTTAATTAGATAGAAGAGCAGGTTCAGGGAGAGGAGTTTGAAAGAAGACCTTCGTGCCAAATACAGTTGAAGGCCTTTGCCACGTCGAGAAAGACAATACCAGTCAGCTTGTTTTTGTTGAAGTTCCTCGTGACCTGCTACACAATCCGTACGAGTTGGTGAAACGTAGCATGTCCTGCCCGAAAGCCGAACTGCTCGGCCACCAACATTCCCGCCTCGCGAACATGTTGGGTCAGTCTCATCAGTAGAAGTCTCTCTTACAACTTGCCCAAAGAGACGAGAAAGCTGATTGGTCAGTACGATGAAGCTAGGGCCGGGCGCTAACCCGGTTTATGAAAGCAGAAGACGTTGGTGTGCTTCTAGAGCTCGGGAAAGTGACTCAGGAGCAGGATGACGTTGAATAACTACACGGGGAAGTTAATCGCCTCCAAGTCCAGCTTTATGAGGACCGCGTTATTGATACCATCGCAACCGGGGGCTTATTTTTAGTCTTAGAGTGGCTAACTACAGCAAAATTTTTGTCGCCTCCGTGGGTTCAGCTTCATCCAAGGGTATATACGAGACGCACCGATAACCCGAGCCACGTGCGTAATCTGCAACCGTGTTTGACGGGTCGTCAGTTGGTACAAATTGTGCCTCTAAGTGCTCAACGATAGCATCGATTTTCTCCTAGTTGGAGTTGGTCACCCCGTTACGAACTATAATAGGTGGTCTTGGTGCGTGGGCCCGTATCAAGTTCCTCGTCATGCACCAAAGGACCTGTCCTGCACGTAAAGGCTCTTAATCTTGTCCTCCCATACACTGTTCCGGTATTATTAGACCATTTAGCGAACCGCATAGACTTTGTGGCTCCAGTTGGCCTTATATACATGGTCCCTCGAGGTTTGCCAAGCCTTTCTCAGCCGATTATTCTCCCGGACGTGCCTGAGGATATAATCGAGCAAAGAAGCCTATGGTGCCCTCTTAGGACGGTGCCTCGGCGTCAAAGCTCCAAGTGAGCCTTTGATATAGAAAGTTATGAACTCCGAACCGCAATAGATTTCTGCTGCTGTTTGAAATGTAGGAGTGGGTTCAACCTCTCTCTCAACTCATTCGTGATCCTGTCCCAGTCAGTTCGCTTAAGATTGGGTTTTTCGGGGGTCCATGAAGGACACTGCACGTCTCAGTTTCACAAGAACGGGATTATGATCTGAGCCTTGCTCAACTAAAGACCTCAGCATTAACCGCCTTCTGATCCCTCTGGAGACAACAAAGTCGAGGACGTCCGGGAAACCAAGGGGGTTGTGAGGGAAGTGGGTGGGGGTGGGGGTGGGAGGGCCAGAAACCACCAAGCCGTGTAGATCTATGACGTCGTGGAGCAATCCGTCATGAGCGTGATTAAACTTAGAGCCCCCATAAGGAGTGCTTAGCGTTGAGGTCACCACCGATTAAAACAGGCGTGGCACCTCGAAGCAGAACCTCCATTTCAGCCCTCGTAGCCAGGTCAAACTGGTGGTAAGGAGGGAAGTAGATGTAAATCAGACGCACTGGGCTGGTAGAGGTCATCAGTTGGATCGCCGTTGTTTCCATGTGTTGGAGGGGAGGAAGCGAGATGACTTGATGGTCAATGCTCCTTCGAACCAGGATCGCCGTCCCACCCCTTCCTACATCACTTGCTCGGTCGCTCCGATGTAAGGTGAACTCTGTTTACGAGAACCTCATTGCGGAGCGCAAGTGGGTTTCTCCCAACAGCATTACGTCGACACGATGCTTTTCCAGGAAAAATTTTCACGCTCAGATTTCTTCCTCGTGACACTATTAGCGTTCCAAAGTGCGACCTTGAGCTCCTTCAGTACTGATGGGCCTCTATTCGGGCGTAGTGCCATGAGAGAACAGGTAGAGTATAATGTGCTCCATGAACAGCTGTCCGTGGTTGCTCCTAGAGATTCCTGGACCTTCCCTCAAGAGACTTGATGAAAAGTCCCATGGATCCAGTCCCGGAATGACCTTGAGTAGCTCAATGTAATTTTTGAGCTTTTCCCTCTCACTCTATGGGGCAGGTGTGGGGAGCGGGTTGGGTGTGAGGGTGTGAGGGGTTAAAGGGGTGAGAGTGGGGAATAGTATGAAAGGGTTGTAAGAGTGTGGGGAAGGGGTAAATGAGAGTTGGGATTGGGAGAGGAGCAACCTTGGACGGGTCCTCGAGCGAGAAAGAAGAACCGGATGTCACTGGTTCTGAAAAGGTGACTTTGGCAGGTTCCTCGGCCTGAGGTGGAGTGGTTAGTCTCCCTGACACCACACTGACAAAAGATTACACCAGCGGCTTTGGTGTTGGAGCTGGAGACATGGTCACCCTCCGTACCACAACGTGTCCCGAGGGCTTCTGGCCTTTGCTTAGACTATCCATCCTCCATTCTTGACGTTTGGAGGCCCACACAATCCCTGCCACCCGGAAGGACTTGTACGTGGGACAGCCCCACCACCCCGAGGAGTGTGCTCCTGAGCAGTGAAGGCACTTCGGGGGAGATAGTATCTCCTCTGGGCACCTACCCTTCTCGTGGCTACCACCACAGAACCCACACCTAAGGTTAGCACGACAATCCCTCTGCACATGATTAAACCGGAAACAGTTCTTGCACTGAACCGGGCCGCCGGGAGATTTGTAAATATCCACCTTGGCGCGGTTAATCATATGTGTGGTATTTTGAGTGTACGTGTTAAACAGGATGTTTAACACGGAACAAACATACAGTTTTGGTATTATATTAAATAATATCTTCATCGCAAAGCAAATCAAATACCATAGCTAATGTTTATTCATAAAACTTACATTTATATTTTCATATGAACAGAGATTATGACTCACATAATTTATTTTCATGGTAATTCATTATTTTTTTAACCAGTCAACATCAGTACAGTGTTGTCATATTTTCTCACTTATGGAATATAATAATATTAATATGCTATGATAAAACATGGTTTCTAAATATCAGGTATTTCTTATCAACACATTCAGATTATACGCTTGTGTAATAATTATGACGATGGCTTTAGGGATAATTAAGGTTATATTTCAAGAAAGTGTCTATGCATTTGCGTGGAGGGAAATTTGAAAACAATTTTGAAAAAAGCACCTTCAATACACTAGACTGAGATTCAAACCTTCGATCTTCCCATCAACGGCAGTTTAGTCAACTGCCAGAAAAGTGCCTTAGACCATGAGGCCACCTAAGCGGGAAGGTTTATTTAGTTTTGTTTTCTGGTGATGGGAGGTCGGGGATAGGATTCCGACAAGGTATAATGAAGGTGGTTTGAGCTATAGTCTTATAAAATATTTGGCCTACATTAAACCACAAATCTAATGAGGATTCTCACAAGATGTTTAAGAAGATAAGCAGTAAGTAAAAAGGAAATTGGAATGCTTTCCATTTTGGATTTCAGAACAATGACTGTCTCTCTCTAAGTTTGCTTCCTTACAAAAATCCCTAATGGAGACCATTCTGTGTTGATACAACCCAGCGGCCCCACTATGGTTACGGGACAATATCTGTTTGAATGGTTTACTCAAAAATAATTTAGCAAGTGTCAATAACTCCCGTTTAACAACATAATGACAGACATAAGTTTAAGTGCAACTTTATTAATTACAAAAACAAATAAAAACTTCTACCAAAAGCCTACAAAGTGTAAATTTCTCTCAATAGTGGCTCAAATCTATGAACCTTGCTGTTGGTTAACTCCTGTCGCGTTCTGGGCGAAGCATTTCATCCAGCTATTATGGACATTAGGCCTACAATGGGATGAACTCTTGCCTACTGATATTGCTAAAAACTGGGAAAGATTTTTGAAGAATATTCCCGTTCTAGAAGCCATTAGCATACCACGCTATTTATATCTCGCGTCTGCAATCAACAATCAACTCCATGGGTTCTGTGATGCCAGTGAGGCAGGGTATGGATGTTGCCTCTGTCTCAAATGTCTTGACCCCGACAACAAAGTGAGAGTTAGTCTTCTCATCGCCAAATCGAGTGTATCTCCCCTCAAAAAATTCTCCATACCTCGCTTAGAACTCTGCACCCCTCACTTACTTGCCAAACTTATGTACTATTCCACTGACCTCTTATAACCACATTGCAAATTGACTCTAGAACTGCTTGGTCCGACTCTATGATTGTCCTCTCGTGGATTCATACACCACCATATCGGCTCAAAGTGTATGTGGTCAATTGTATCGCACAAATTCAAGAATGGCTACCTACTCACACTTGAATGCACATCATTTCTCTCCACAACCCTGCGGACTGTGCGTTTAGAGGTTTATCCCCTACAGATCTCAACGATCATCCTCTGTGGCTCTCTCTTGCACCTGAACAACAGTGGCCTCTTTCTTTATTCCCTCCTGTGGCCGAAGCGCTATTGACGCACGTCAGACCATCACCGTTAAAATGTTCTCATTGTTAATTTTTCTAGTGATTCGATTCAAACATTACTGCTCAAATACTCGTCGTGGACAAAACTTTTCAACACAATAGCTTATGTACCTCGTTTTCGCTTTCCTAAACACTGCAAACCAAAAGATTGCCAAACCGGACCCCTCAACCCTCAAGAACTCACTGAAGCCATTCAACGCATCAGCAGAGTTATCTAAGCTGAAAATATCACCACCAACATATACATAATCAAGGATAAGAAACCATGCAGAACGAAACTTCAACGCTTATCCCCGTCCCTGGACAACCAGGGAATATTGAGAGTAGGTGGAACAATTAGTCGCTCAAATCTGGCTCACGAAGCTAAACACCATATCGTGTTGCCAAAATCACATCATATTGTCAACATTATCATTGATCACCATAATCTCAAGGATCTCCATGCTGGACCTCAACTCCTGCAGTCTATTTTGTCTCATTAATTCTGGATCCTCTCTGTTCGCAGTACAATTAGACTTCGAATCTTCAAATATTTTCTTTGCTTTCTCCACAAGCTAAAGATCATAACTCCAATGATGGGTTATCAACCTGAACCTTGAGTGACTCCATCACGTCCATTTCTCAAATCTGGAATGGATTATGGATATCCATTCTCAGTAAAGTTAAACACTCTCAGACGCCTCCAGCCTATTAATGTCTATCTCTGCTTGTTTGTCTGCTTCTAAACTAAAGCAGTCCATCTCAAAGTCGTCACAGACCTTACCTCGGATGTATTCATTGCTGCCCTCACCCGCTTTGTCTCAATAATAGGGCTCTGTTCAGACCTATATTCGGATTGTAAGACAAACTTTATAAGTGCCTCTCATCAGTTGAAGAAAACCATTAACGATTATCTAGCTCAAGACCGCACTCAACAACAACTTCAATAGTTTGCATTACACAATTCCATCAAGTTTCACTTCCAGCCTCCAGCCCCACCCCATCAGGGAAGACTTTGAGAATCTGCAAGGAAAAGCGCAAAATACCTTTTTTTAAGTGTAATTGGAGATCATATATACCTTAGAAGAGTTCATAACGTTTACGACTAAAGTGGAAGCTATGTTGAACTCTAGACCACTAATCCCTCTATCCTCTGAATCATGTCAGCTAGATGCTTTAACTCCGGAACACATCTTGATCGGCTCTTCCCTCGTTGCCGTACCTGAAACCGATGTATCCGACATACCATGCAACCGATTGAAAAGATGGAAACTAGTCAAGTCCCTTTCTCAACACTTCTGGAAAATAAGGCATAAGGAGAACACCCTTCAACAACGCTCAAAATGGACAACACATAAAGCTAACCTACAATCAGGAGATTTAGTCCTCATTCATGAACCCAACACACCATCTCTGTCTTGGCATCTTGGAAGTGTCACTTGGACCTCTCCTGGAAAAGATGGCATTGTACGAGTTGTACATCTGTACATCCAAAAGGGAACACTTTCAAGGACTCCCATCAAAGTGTTTACTCTACCACTCAACTAGGGTTGTATATTGTTATTATCTCGTTCTTTTTAAGTTATCTATTTGTTTTTGCCTTTTTTTGTCTCTTTAATTGGTTTATCCTGTATTTTTGTTTATTTCGTGATGATTGTTGTATCGTTTGTTCTACTCATTAATTGAACTAGTAGTTCAAGGGGGGTGGTATGTTTAGTATCAATATATTTACTAGGCCAGCTGTGCTCTATTCTTTGTGTAATTAATTATATTCATTTGCACTAGGTGTCGGCACCGTATTGACCCTTTTCCCCTAATGGCTCTAGGCTCACTAATTCCGCGCTTTTCTTAGTATAACAGTAAAAACTGTGTGTTCAAGCGTCTGTTAGTCTCGGGACACACAGCCATGAGACTCTCTCGTGTGAAATAAATAATAAGTGCTCAAGAATTAAGATATGGGCGCCCCAGCTATCATCTCACCCCCTCCAGGTATTCTCAGTCACCATTTGCAAAGGTAGCCTCATAGTTAATGATTTGTTTCTTTCTATGTTTGATAATTTAAAGCTTGCGTACAAAATCTTGTCTGTTGACACCGCACAGTATTTTAAGTGTACGTGTTAAACAGGAGGTACAGTATACTCATAAGCATTTCTTTTTATCGCATGGCAGAGTTTTCTGAGCTTACTATTGTTCATACATCACTGTAAAACATACCTGTCAAACCAGACAATAGCTAAGAAGATTAGAGTATAATAAGATGTAGTAATAACTTTCTTTACTACGTTCATTACGGATCTAGTATAGAATACGCCACTGGTGAAAACAACTGGAGAATTTTAATGTATTTTGTCTAAAATTTTATTTCCTATCGCGTCTTAATACCCATCCCAGGCATAAGCCTATTAATTACACTAGTGGGATAGGGAAGAGGAAAATATAATTGAGAGGAAATGTATCTACAATTGAGTAAAGGAAGCGTGAGAAATCATCAATGATACCCCCCCCCCTTTCAACTGGGATTCAAACCCTCACCTCTTCGTCACCGGCGAACCAAATTAGATCATTCTTACAGTTAGTTCACATGAGTACCGATCTGACTAATAACAATATTAATAGTTTTGATATTGACAACATCGTTTTTAGGCATATGTGGTTCGAATACAGGGTCAATAGAGTTAAATTTAACTGTAGAGAGGGTTTGCAGTCAGAATAAGAGCTCCTTCATAATATCTATTATTTGAGGGGCTACGGTTATTATTTTTTTCTTATAAATTTTGGTGACCTGGCTGTCTAGGGGTAAGGTGTCAGACTTCTATGCTGGCGGCCGGGGTTCAATCCTCGGTCTNGGCATAGATTTATCTGATTACCAAAACCTTCCTTCACCTCTGACAAGACATCTTGTGAATATGGGGAATGCCAGGCCTCCACCGTGGTTCGGATTCCACGTTAAACTGTAGGTCCTCCATTTCATCTCACAATCACCCTACCATTGCACATTAGCGTAAGTGCGTATAACCCGAACGGGTAGTAAGACGCGGTGCTAATAATAATAATAATAATAATAATAATAATAATAATAATAATAATAATAGGCATACTGTAGAGGACAGAGGCGACACCACACACGTTCCCAATATTCCACCGTGAAGTCTCGTGATCCGATCACCATGGTAACGGTTTATGCCCACCTCTTCCCCCCTGGGTAAACAAACCGCACCATCCTCTTGCTGACATCAAAATTCCAATCTTTAACATTCCCCTTCTCCTCTACCAGCTCCTCTCCTACCCTAGTTACGAACCAACCCTCCCGAACTATCACTCAATCCTTTCAAAAATACAATGAAATGGTTCGTGTGTTCTCCTCTTTTGTTAACAAATACATTCATTTTTTTTACTTTTATTATTTATCATTCATCAAGAAAATAGCAACAAAATATCATCTTTAACCATTTCTGTCTTCTAAACAACTGTCTTGATTGTGTATGTATATGAAAAGTCTATGTAGTGGATTGAATAGAATTCTAGTCTCCACAGCATGGCTTTTGTTCACGATATGTTTGTTTCTATATATAGCTCTAGAGATAGCGAAATCGTCTAAAGTAAAGAGTGCATGGACGTGCGTGATTGCGTGTTTTCAAACAGTTTTTTTGTAGTAATCTTTCTGCGTGTTTAATGTTAGCTCCTCACCCTACTCTCCATGATGAAAGGCCACACGAAATGGCCGACAAAAGAAAATGTGAAGTTATTTTGTTCTAGCTATAGAACTGACGTGGAAGACTAAGCTAATTTATCTGATTCTAAGAGAGATATCAAAAACAGACATTGCACATGAATTTTGTACAACAGTTTTAATGAAATGACGTTTAAATTTGTTTTTAATTTTGTATACTAACCAACTTAAACTGGCTTTAATTTTTTTTGCTAGAAGATACTATTTTTGGATTAAATTAATGTGAATGACGTGTTTGCATTTTATCGTCTTTGACTTAGTGGCAACTTTGTTCAAACATTCATTGTTTATTCAGATATACATAATTCAATGGGATTTTAAATAATAAATTTGTGTATGTATACTATTAATTTAGTTGTTAATTTATGTTCGAAACGATTGATGAATACGTTATTTGAGGAATTGCCCAATAAACATATAATTAAAATGATTTTCATAAAATATCTATCCAACCATATTAACAAAGGCGTAGGAAGCTAGTTTTTTTAAGGGTGTTCTATTAGAAAGTTTCACTATAGTTACCTATAGCCAATAAAAGTACTTTTTATAAATATATTATATGAACCCTATAAGAGGTACAACAAATTTCAGGGGGTCCGGCCCCACAACCCCCCCACTTTCTACACCCCTATCACCTGTGGAGACTGGAGGGTTTAAATATTCAACAACTCAGTCGATAAAGGTCACCGATACAATGTGTGGGTATATATAATTATTCTTGAAGGTAATTTTAAGGAAAAAATATTCCGGGATAAATATTGAGACACAATTACCTTTTAATATACCTATTCTATTATAGCTTAAAACAACATTTTCAAAAATTGATTAATAATAAAGCACTATTTAATAGTTTGTATAAGGAAAATAAGCATATTTTCGATCATCGTATGAAAGTAGCTCTCTTCACATATGCATATTGGACAAAATTGCTATTTTTTTTTTCTAATCAACCAGTAATCTATTCTTAATCTTTATTTAAAAACACGTACAGTGCTATTTATAATGTAAAACACTCGGCAGGTAACCATTTTGAATAACACTATTAGAACATTTTTTGAAATATTTCACATTAAGAAAATTTGACACTATTAAATCATCCTTAAATCAATTTTTTCTGTAAATAATTTTTATAGTGCTACATATAAATTGACACAGTGCCCAGTTATCCATTTTAAACAAAATCGTTTGAGTCTCTTTAAAAAAATTGAATTTAAAAATGTTAGTTGTCTGTAAATTACTTTTAAATACATAATTTTTTCCCCTGAAAGATAATTATTTTATTGTAGGCCTATTTATCATGTAAAACACTGCTTGGATTTAAAAATTGAACAAAAACTTTAAATTTATTCTCGAAATATTTTGAATTAAAAATTTATGGTCCAATGTAAGCTAACTATAAATCAATTTTTCTCAGAAAAACAAGCGTACAGTGCAATTTATTATGTAAAACATCTCTAATATATATATATATTAAGCAACATCGTTAGAGTGATTTTGGAAAAACATCAAGTTTCCGAAAATTAGTCTTTGTAAGCTACCCTTAAGCGCATTTTCTCCCCAAAAAATAGGCATACAGTACTATTTATTTTGTAAAACACACCCTATATATCCATTTTAATTAAAATTTAAAACTATTTTCAAAAAATTTTAAACAAAAAAATAGTGATTTACAAACAACCCTTATTTTTAGGGCTATAATTAAAATTTAATAAGTGGCTATATATAATGACAAATAAAATATGAACAAAATATATACATCGGTTCGGTTCTGGCAACAAGTAGGCCTACGGACCGAAGGACAGCCAGACAATCCGAGGGAAAACAGAATTTCCATATCCACGCTTATGGGTTCGTCTGAGCATTGAATATCAATATTCATCATAATCTTGAGGTCAATTTTTTTTTTTGCGAATACAATATTTTTTTCTCTTTAAATGAAAAAGTAAAAATATATAATGTTCAAAAAACATAAAGTGTTTTGTAAGTAAGATTATAGTATATTACTATTAATATTTGGTATCTTAAAACTTGCACATAAGCGAATATAATATTGTTAATACTAGCAGAATTTATATTATCTCTACCCGTACCAGTGATAAATGATCAAGATAATTACGTTTGGTTTACCGGTGACGGGGACGTCGGGGTTTGAAGCCCGGCCGAGTATTTTGTAGGTCGGTTTCCCTAAATGGTTACCCACTCTCCCCACACACAAATTTAGGTACATTTTATGTACATTCTGCCTTTATAAGCCTTACAGTAATAACGTAATTAGTAGCCTACTATACGAACAACCGAATAGGTAGTGAAACGTGGCGAAAAATTTAAAAAAATCTACAAATTATAAAGCATCGCTCTTCTTTTTATGTCTCGTAGGGAATAGTCTATGCTGGTCGTTTCTTTAGTACCTAAGTGTCAGGAAATTTGATATACTTTTGTATAACCAACACTAATATTATACCAGCTGTTCATGTGAAAACTTTGCACCAAAATATTTCGAAAGCAACGCATTACAAATAAAAATGTTTTAGGCCAAAGTTGTTTGGTTCTGAGGGGGAAGTAAGGTGTTAAGACTGATATGACTTTAAAAAGCCTAAAACCATAATTTTGAAATTGGCACAACGTGATTTACAGGAATATGAAATAAAAAATATAGTCTACCTAAAAAAAGATCAAAGTGACGTCACCTTAGCAACGCCACCCAAGGTCATATGGACAATACATGCATACATGCCTACGCGAATATTTGCCTACATGTCGGCCTACTTTTCTACCTACACGTCTACATAGATTATTCCCTTTAATTTTATGTACCCCTAAAAATCTACCCACTGGTCTACCTGCATGCCTACATAATTGCACACCTATCTACAAACACGAATGCCTATCCATCTACATACTAACCTATATACATTCATGCATGCCTACATGACTCCTTACCTACCTACATGTACGCCAATATAGCTACAGTAGCCCCATGGCTTCTTTAGTGCTGACTGACAGCTCACAGCTGACTTCTGACAGTCAACATTTAGGTATATACCTACATTTTTATTGTCAGAAGTGACAGCTGCTAAACACATGTTTTTGCAGATCATATGGTTCGGCGTAGGGATACGTAATTTGGTCTGGTAACTTTTTTAAGCTATCAGTCAGCACCAAAGAAGCCATGGGGCTACTGTACCTACTCTCGTACATTTATATTTGCTTTTACGTCCTTCTAAAGTTATACACGTTTAACCACGCGCCTACCTGCACACCTACCTGCATACCTAATTATACATACGTATACCCACAAACACTCTGGTCTTCCTATCTATATACTCAGCTATATACATTCAAACATGCTTACGTGACTATCTACTACCTACATGTATTTGCCTGACTACATGCCTGAATGCCTGGCTGTTTGTCTGACTATATACTGAGACGTCATTCAAAGTTGCTGAATAGATCGGTAAGAACATGAAACCACATGCTATTGGAGAAAATATAATTTGGTCAGCTTGTCAGGTCATTGTTGAAACCATGATTTAAATTTAATCTAAAGTGCAAATTTAAAAAATACCCTTGTCTATAATACAATAGGCTGACGTGTTGTTGAAATGTCTGCGTATATAATTCAAAATGTTGTTGAAAAAACTAAAGTAACAGGCGATTTTCTCTGCACATATATGAGCACTATAGAGTAATACCATTCAAATGCATCTCAATACTAATAATTTTAATTTTTTTAATCCAAATTTAATAGCAATTAGATTACAGTATTTATACAGGTGTGGCGTGAAAGTATTGTCTTCAACTAAGTATGCCCTAAAGAGAAAAATGTTTGAAATCCTGCTGTAGACAATAAAAAAAAACTAGATTATAAACTCGACTTATTTATATAACATTTATTTGTCCACTAACAATGTTCTCTACGCAATAGATTTTGATAATTTTAAATTGATACAGTGAATATAGATCAATATCCAAATTGTAATTTCAATTTAGTTAACTCTATTTTAAAGATACCTTAAAAATTGGTTTTAAATACTATTTGGAAAGTTGCACATAAATCTAGTTTTGAATGGTTGGTTTGTGAATTGGTGTAGACTCGTGCATTCATGTAACATTATTAAAAGGTAGCTGGACCAAAAGTATTTCTTTCACAAATACAGTAGAATCTCACTAATCCGAATTAATTAGGACCAAAGATTGTTCGGATTAGCGAATATTCGTATTAAGCGAAATAATACGGAAGTGTATGTAGGAACACCACTGCATATCCCACTTAGAAGATCTTAAGTCTTAGGTACCTCAAGTGCATAAGTCCCAACTTACACCGTTAGTGAAAATGAGCTTAAGTATCTGGTGAGCTAATGAACCTGTGTTTGAATCTTACACATTTTTAACCTAATATCATTGGCCCTATGTGGTAATCCTGTCTATTTTTCTCAATTTAATATTTTGGTTTGAATCCCTGAGGAAACATTGTTGTGTTGTTGTTCCTATTGGATTTTGATTCGAATCCCTGAGACGACGTTGTTGTATTAGTGCGCTCATTTGCGGGTGGATGTTGCTTCGGGATGAAATGTGTTGGTTAGGGTCCCAGATTCTGGGGAGTGTGCCCCGCTTCCTATTTCATTGGTATTTTGTCATAGAGACTTAGAGCTACGTGGAGCCTCGGTCAGCCCCCCATTCCCCTCTTTGCTCTACCCAAAATGTTGTAACCCTGATGATGCCAGAATCTCTTTTGGGAAATATGACGGAGCCCTGGCACCGGTTTGGTGACCTGACATGTTAATACAGGAATCGACCAACCCTGATGGTGTCCAAATCTATCTTAGGAAATATGATGCAAACTTGGCGCTAGTTTGGCAGTATGACATGTTGAGATCGGAATAAGCCGCGTTTAATGATGTCAGAATTCATTAGGGGAGTTATGACTAAGCCCCCCGGTTTGGTGGCACGATACATAGAGTCAAGAATAGGCCACTGAAAATGGCAAACATTAACACGACAGATTATGTAGCATACTGTTGCTATAAGACCTTGTAGTGCATACGAAATACTATCGTTAGAGGGTCTCTGAATGACGTCACCTTGAATTTATTTTTGGAGTGATGATGTCAATCCTGGTATTTTACAAATTTTAAACTACAGTTGAATTATATTAATAAAATTTGCATTTATTTAGCCGATGTATAGCACGTGATATGTACAAAATGTTTACATTTACATAATATATTTTTACAGTATACTTTTTTAGTTACAGAATAACACATGGTATTAACTATAACTTGTAAATATTAAGCATTTATTAGCAGTGTTTCTTATAATTTGCTTTTAACTTTGGGTTTGTTAACCAATTAAATATATTTCATTTGACATAGTTGTTTTTTTCCCCCCGCTTTCCGAACTATTCAGAATTTTGGTCTACCGAGGTTTGCTATAACGGGGTTTTACTCTAATTTGATCGCCTATCCAAATTCCGGGTTAGTTTTTAACAAAAAGTAGAGCACGGAAAGTATAAATTGATATTTGTGATATTTTTCCACCCTTTACGTTATTGCAACTTTTAATGGATAAATAATCAAGGATTATGAATGAAAGTTTAATTATGCAATTATGCTGTTGTATTCTCCTAGATAAACACAAATTATTCACTTTTATTATTATTCTAAAATATTGTTATAGAGTGTTTCAGAAACATGGGAATGATTAGGCACTCTGATAATGTTGTCATTAATTGAAACCAATATGGGCTATTTTGGCATTTTAAAAACTCTATCTAAGCAATACAAACATAAATTTTATATTTAGATGAACATTTATTTTAAAACAAAGATAACATGCAGTATTGTACATATATCAAAGACTAAACCAATTGCAGTTACACATGGAATATTTAAAACTACTTCTTATAAACTTGAAAATATACTTTAGTTTCTCAAGACACGCAAGTTTTAAAAACTTACGAAGGGATCGTTACCCTTTCTTACGAAACTTTGCCAAATAACTATATAATTTTAGCAAACATATCACATTTGCACCACCCTCCACATCCCGTTCAAAATCAAGCAGATTCATGCACTTAATCAAGGGCGTAGAAAGCTAGTTTTGCTTTCTCGCTACCTTACAGGTAGAGAAAGTATTGTGATCGCAAAACAATCGAACTCAAGATTTTGATGAATGTCGACATTTCACGACCTCCTGAATCCGAAAAAGTGGTTATCGCAATGCCATCTGTCTTTCTGTCCGTCTGTCTGTACCTCGGGCTGGAGCCTAAACTATTTTACCGATTGGGCAAAAACTTGGTATCCAGGGTTTTCATAGGGTTGCCCAGAGTTTTTTTTTACAGTTGAATATCTAACCCTATAATTAAGGGCAGTTTCCTTAGAGGCAAAAAGTGAAAAAAAATCGATTTTATCAAAATCGGCTTTAAAGTTTTTGATTACATTTCATTTCTAAATTTTGATAAATATTTCAAACAAAATGACTACTCTCAATCTTTCGTCAAAATGAGTTTAAGGGTTCCGTACTGATGAGTAAATTCTAATTTCTTTTATCACATTGAGATATGAAATTACTTATCAATGCAAATATATAGGTGTATTTATATTAAAAATATTTTATTTGAAACATAGTTTTATAAAACCAATAATTTTCAATCTATACGCAATTATAATTAAATATTTTTTAACTTTTTGAACACTAAAGGTAAAGTATTGCGACAATAAAAAAAATCTAACCAGATATTTTGATGGATGTCAACGTTTCGTAACCCCCCGAACCCTAAAAAGTGGTTTTTTCAATGCCGCCTGTGGTTCTGTCTAACCCTAAAATTAAGAGTAGTTTACTAGAGGGTGAAAAGAGAACATAAAATCAATTTTCTCAAAGTCGGCACTAACGATTAAAATTAAAATTCATATCTAGGCTTGATTAAGATTATAAATAAAATGGATATTTTAATTTTCACATGAAAATGAATTTAGGGTACTTTGCAGAAGCAGAAATTTCCTTATCTCTGCATCTATTTGAGATACTAAATAACTTGTCACTTTAAAATATATGTAGTGCTATTAAAAATAAAAAAAACTTATTTTAAATCAATCTTTATAAAACCAATAATTTCTGAGATATTGGCAAATATTTTAATACAATTTTGTAATTTACATTATCTAATGCATCATTCATAGGTTCTACGGGATTGCCGAAAATGGGTAGATTTGGATTCGAATTCCGTTACGGTGTACCGAGGGTGCTTTTTACCAAATTGTATCTTACTCTCATTCCATGCAGATTTGGTTACACTTCTTCTAAAATCCAGTATTCATAATTGCTTTTCAAATAAAGTAAATTATCTAGGGGTATAACCCGGACTGAGTGAAATAAACCAATTAGTCAATATAACATTTTAAAACATGTAGGCCTAATGAATATGATTAAAAACATAAGTAATCACAAGATATATTAATAAAACAAAATCATTTTAATTTTTTTGTTGATAATTACTATGTAGAATATTATGTAGAATATTATTTTCATAAAAACATTCATTTCACAATTTTTGACGACTTTTATTATTTTAATATTTCATTGCCCTACTGATTAATCATACAGTATAGTGAAAATCTGGAAAGTAACTGATAACTGACTCACTATGAGGAGGATCAATGTTATTCTTATGGGAGAAAATGTCTTACCTTCACAATTAAAAGGTTTCAAAATCACACATCCTTGTAGCACCTCCTGCTAAACGACTTAAGAGGCCGGTCAACACTTGTTTACATGGTAATACTAAATAAAAGATTGTGACAAAACCGTTCTATGGATTTGAAATCGG
>CABFVX010002834.1:87012-102312 GCA_902151425.1 Timema shepardi | reverse complement strand
GAGTCTATGATGGACGTGCGGAAACCGTCGGTTACAAATGTGTGATTGTATTAATATCACGAGCTATCAGATAACGCAGCCACCTTCGACTCGGTAGTTGGCTTATTGCATCCATTTGTACAATTATTATAACTGTAAGGGATTTTATATTAATAAATCAAATAGCCAAAGCTATTATTTATGTTTTCTAGTGAGGCTTACTCCATCTAGATATCATATTCTGAAAATTGAAAAATGAAACCTGCACACTGGAATCGAAGCTGGGACATTTGGCTTAGTACGCCAATGCTCTTACCACTGAGACTCTGCCTTAAAATATGAGTGAATAATGAGCATGAGCACGGGAATAATCCTGGATAGCTCCGTGGTAAGAGCATTGGCGTACTAAGCCAAAGGTCCCGGCTTTGATTCCAGTGTGCAGGTTTCATTTTTCAATTTTCAAAATGTAATATCTAGATGAAGTAGTCCTCACTAATAAACATAAATAATAACTCTGGCTATTTGATTATTTAAAAATATAATGCCAACTATTAATGAATCACTCGCACAATCACTATTGAGGAATGTTATTGTAAACATCTACAATTTAATTTAGTCAATATTTCGGGAGTATTACATCTTAGCATAAAAATAACATTCCTTTAAGAGAATTGTGTGTACCCATAGATCCCAACTCAACGCCAAACATAAAACAAACCTCCGTACTTTTTAAATTACCACTAGAATCATAAAAACAACAATATAAAATTCAGTCCACTTTCATCAACACAATAATTATTTGATTTTGGAATTATTTGAAATAAAAGAAAATCACTTTCGATTTTGCTAGGGTTAGACAACTTGGTTTTTTTTTCTGAGCATGTACATTGAAAACTCCACTGAAAAAAAAAATCTGGCCTATTTATTATCAAATTAAAGTCTAATTTTATTATAAATATTTTTATGCGGTAGTCGTAAAATATACTAAATATTATTTTGCTTATTCATATATCTAGTCATGTGATCTGAAGCTATCACTTGATATATATTGAAGTTTTTTTTAATGCCTCCTCGTTGTTCACCATGTTATTTTTAATGATTACGTGTAAACATAGTTTTCCCTAATTTGATTATCAGGTCTATTTTATAGTGGAAACACAGGTTTATAAATTAAGTTTTATTTATTAAAATGAATTACACTCGATTAACCAGAAATGATCACAGTCGGAGTAAAAGTTTTTATACATAATTGGCAGCTTTAAAGTTTGAAATTTGGATGTTGGCGTGCCATGGACCTTAGATATAGCGGGGTTGCAGGCCAAGTGAAGTTAGAAGCGCCCCTTTACTTGTATATAGTCAGACAAGAAGGTTTATAGAATCTTCCAATATTACAAGGACCCCCATGATTTCTTCAGCTTTTAGAAACAATAGAGAGAGAAAAACAACAGCTGTAAAAACAAATTGGGAGTGACTTGTTCACAAAATACTCGGAAGAAAGGTGAAAACCTGTTATTAAAGCTAGGATCTTAGGATGGTGACACAGAGCCTTGTAAACAACATAAAAATATAAGATAAAATGACCACCCAGGTTTGTTAAATCATAAGAGAAGATTTTATAACACACATGGATTCATTAAGTTTGATACTATAAAATTGTTCTTTAATTTGAAATATATTAAGGGTGGGAACTTTTGATTCGGAATATTACGAAAGAGAAAATCTATATAATTACATCTATAAAATAACCCTAATGACATAGCATTTTTTAAAATCAATCATGACCCCAAAACATAATATGTGTATGGATCAAAAAGTTTCCTCATATGAAAATTGGACTTAGCGCATACCAATCCTCATTATGATTATTAGTTTTGTTAGTAAAAGCCATAATAGCCTTTCATTCACAAGTTTTTAGTTGGATTGAACTGAATTAGGTATTCAATTAAATACTATAAAATACCCATATTTATATTGCATTAGAGTTAATCAGATTAAATAACACATCACCAAAGTAAAAAACCATCCAATTGGAATCAATTAGCAATGGTAGTTAAACAAATGTAATATTAAGTGGATCTGATTAACAAACAGGTTTAGCTGTTTAGACCCTCAAAGAGTGGCGATTTTTTTTTTCAATAATGCACACCAAATAGATGTTTCTTTGTTGAGAACTAGAAATAAATAAAATAAGGGTTGAACAAATTGTTTTTAGGTACTTTTAAATGTTCGTGTTTATGATTAAAAAAACACATATATCTGATACGGATTATGATATGGATTATAATATATGTCATTACAGTATATATATATAGATTCATGTGTATAATATTGGTCACACACTAAACATATTGCTATTTGGATTTCAATTTTAGTCTGTGCTCATTTCGTATTTTATAAAACATTTTACTTTTAAAAGTGAAAATAAATAGTTGTACTTTACAGTTTTAATTTTCAATACTTTGTTCTACTTTTCTTCAGAGTGGTTCAAATATAATTGCTCTAGTGGGATATAGAAGAATCAGGTTGAAATTAGAGAAAATGCATCCCTAGTTGCGTGGTGGGGGAATGATACAGTATTTATGAAACCCTGGCCTCAATACAACCAGTCAGAATTCAAACTCTAACCCCATACTCCCCAATCACCGTTTAGCTAGACTTTATTATACAAATATAATAAGACTTAAAAATGATGTACTAGTAGATTTTTAAAAATGGGCCAAAACATTTAGTTCAAGAATCATGCAGGAACACAGAGCATCTGTGCATAAAAAAACACAAGTTTGTTTGCTCAAATATAATTATATTAACTTAAACCTTTAAATATTCTCAATATTTAGATTTCATTATCGGCACATTTTATTCTCTATCACTCTATATATTTTTAATTTTAATACTACTTTTATTGTTGGCATCAAGTGATTCCTGAAGATTGTATTCAAATACCGAAACATGTTGAAATAGCTCAACAGCTGGTCTTCAACCAACTGGAGACACCAAAGAGAATGGGATAACTTATCAAAAACCAGGCATTGGAATGATGACACGCTCTATATCATAATAATAAGTTAAATTCTTCAATTATGTAAAATTTAAATTTCCAAACTGCATGATAAGCTATTCCTTTTATTTCAATCACAGACTCTTACATAAAATTTAATGCGTGCTACTATTTACTACCAATATTTACCATTTATTATGCACGACTTTTACTTTATGTGTAACATTTTTTGTGCCATAATATTTTTTTGGTCTATGACATGCCTGAATGATAAACTTAGATTTGTTTGAAGTGTCCCAACAAGGTTATACCTATTTCTAAATAAAATTCACCATATTTTGATAAATTAAAGATTTTTTAAAATGTTTTCAACATTAATAAGCCTATAGTATTCTATGATCATTTTTAAGTTAAATTTAAATTAATTTTTTTTTAATCTTACAATGATAGTCAAGTTTTATGTAAGTACAGTACATTCAATATTTTGTTAATTTAAAATTTACTGGTTCAATTCAACATTAAGCTATAGTTTTTAATTAATTATATAACATTAAACGTTTTAATTACTAAAATATCTCAATGTTAGTCAATAATTCTATTTTAATTTACATATTTTTTAAAAAGTAATTTTTCATAAAATGTAAATGCACTCAACAGTCTTTTGGTCCATTTTTATTACATTAAAAATCTACTAGTGGTCTACATCATTTTCAAGTTTTAATATTTTGTATTGCAACGCTCCTTACTTAAGGAATTTTTTAGAATATTTTCTAAAATGTTAGACTTTATTAGTTCAATCGAGTGAAAATTTACCACCAGGACAAAAGAAAGAAACCAACACCTTTGTAATTCTTGACTCAATTGAATTTGAGTCGGTCATCAGGGCTTTTTCTGTGGACAATCATCACATGTTAGTTAATTGTGATAAGCACGTGTTAAGGTAGACTTGACTAACTTGACGATAACTCCGCACGTTCACTGATGTGAGTACATTTATTCATAAATGAGCAATAGCCTAAAGGTTGGTACTGATGGGATACTTCATCTATCTGTAACATTTCACACACTCGACCTACCAGCCGGTTAATGGCTCCCACCCGCACCATCTGGGTGAAAGCACGTGCGGTGATTTCTCGTTGATTTTCACTCACAATTATACAAATGAGCTAGAAATATCTGACAAATATTGCCGGAAAGGCATCTCAAATACTTTCCAGGGTTCTTTTACATGTCAAAATCAACATTAGACCTACGGTTTTCACCTCCCGGTAAAAATATGGTGACCTCAGCTGGGTTTGAACACACGAACCATGAGTATATTTAGGACGATCACTTTACTCCATGACCATCAAGGTCATCGGCCAAGATATAGCTTCATTTTATTATAAATTATAAACAGTTTTAGAATTTAAAAATAAATAAATAAAATTTGGCTATATTGAATTTCGTTAGCGTGGACTTACTTTTTGCCCACTTCGGTGGCTGCAAGATCTAAGGATTCACACTCGCAATATATTAGTGGAGAGATGGAGGTTTGAATCGCAGTAAAGTTTAATGAGGGTGGTTTGTCCAGAATGATTTTCCAATCTCCCTTTCTAATCTAATTCAAACTTACTCATCACCAACACATTAAAATAAACAGTACATAAACGTAATACAGGAACGGGTAGTAAGATGTACTGCTAAAAAAAAACCTTTAGTTTAGAGTGGCATACCAATTGAATCTCGCAATGGGACAATCCCGCAAAGTAGAGGCACAAGCTGGAATGAAATTAGTTCACGTAAACTATTAATTAAATCTGGTCTCGGGCACATAAATCTGTTGTCTTCATTGCATAGAAGAAAGTTATCAAGGTTTATACAATGAAGCCCTATATTACGAATAGTTGTAAACTCAAGCAGATCTAATAAACTAAATTCCTCGTAGTCACTGAATAAATTGTGGAGGCATTTCATGTGTGCTGGAAGTTCCAATCTTAATCGTTGTGAGATCCACGTAAACAAGGTCTACTCTATAGTCAATGCCATATATTTATAAATGAAAGTGAAGATCTATTAAAGGCAAATTAGCTTATCTCTTAAGATTAAAAGCTACATATTATATGGCCGCATGGTCTAACACGTCACTCTAGTGTTATACTGTATTGACAGTGCGGGGAAATCAGAGTACGAACCCCGGTAAAGTGTCCTGGAATTTTTTTTAAATAAATGGTTTACCATTCTGACTCCACGCAAATTTGGGTATATCTTCTCTAAGTTTCTAAATACCTCATTCCCACTGCATTATCATAACCAGTGTGTGAGTATAACCAAGGCCATCTTTAGCAACAGACCGGAATATAAACTAAGTCATCTCGGCTTGAAGTAAGGTCAAGGATCCTAGCAATCTGCTCCTTTTAATGGAGAATACGTGACTACTTCCAGTTTTATTTAATTTAAAGATTTATTTAATATTTTGAACTAGCTCAAAATAGGGATAGGCTGTAATGAGGTGGACTGGATAGAGCTAGCTCAATGTATGGATAGGATGTAATGAGGTGGACTGGATAGCACTAGCTCACTATATGGATAGAGTGTAATGAAGTGGACTGGATAAAGCTAGTGCAAGATAGGGATAGGGTTCCATGAGGTGGACTGGATAGAGCTAGCTCAATATATGGATAGGTTGTAATGAGTAGTAGTGAATAGAGCTAGCTCAATATATGGTTAGGGTGTAATGAAGTAGACTGGATAGCACTAGTTCAATATATGGATAGGCTATAATGAGGTGGACTGGATTGAAATAGCTCAAGAGAGGGAGGGGTGTCGTACATTTGTGAATGCGGCACTGAACTTTCGATTTCCTAATGGCATATAATGAGTAAATAAGTGATTTATTATATATGTCGATCATATATACAACTTCTTGTCAATGTATATAATATATTTAGGTAGGATGCGGTTATAAGACCCTCCAGGAAATAAGGCCAGGTTGCTGTTTTAAAAATATTTCGACAAATTTCCTGGTAGATATTCATGCTGTCATCAAGTTAATACAAGTTATATATATTGACAGCAGCAAGAAACTTGTAGCCTGCATTGTGTTTAGTACTGCGTGTGCTTAATATTGGCAGGTTAGTGTTATCCTCTTTTTATAACTTTCCATCTCAAATAAAGCGACGATTATATGTTAGCTATCTACTATCCTAATCGTTATGATAGAAAATGATAGTGTACTTAATAAGCAACGCCATTATGCACTGAGAGTCGGTTTCAGATAATTTCTATATTCGTTTCGAGTAGAAATAAAAATGTCATGCTTTCAGGAAATAAAGCCCACCGAAAATACAAGTGGGTATTATTACCTGTCATGAATTTTAAAGCACAACATTTTCGATTTTAATTCTCAAAAGGACAAATCAATTTTGACTGCAAGCCTCCAATTCGTTCGAGTTTCATTTTATTTCACAGGCCCTAGTATTAAGGGGCTAGGTATCCCTCAGATAGACTCTAACTGCAGTTGGAGGGTATGAAATACAGAAAATAATTGGCTCTTTGCAGAATGATGAAACTTGTACCAGAATGGGAAACCCAATTTCTTAGATCATAGCCATGAATATACAAGATAAAAAATAAATGTAGATGATTTATTAAAACTATAATTAATAGGCAAAAAAGTTTTACTTTTATTTTCACTGCCAGTTTTCAACATAATTAAGTGGAACAGTTTCGGTTGATTTGCTAGATTAAAACAGCAGCAATAGGCTCGTTCTGATATTGCCTAGCCCAATAAAAACTAGTCATATATTTCTCTTTGGAACATGTGTAGAAAATATTGTTTTGTAAAACAAAGTTGCTTATGAATCTAGAGTATTGGAAAAAGATGGGTAAGAAATGCCAAGGACTGAGAGCAAAGTGGGACCAACCTATGTTTGAAGAATTCTTTAGGTTACTCAGAAAGTAAATTTAGTATCACGTGCAGAACTATGAAGAATCACTTGAAATCGGGGTAATCTGAACGAAAGTTGGGTAAACGAAGCATTCTAACTAGTGAACAAGAATGTGACTTAAAGAACCTAATAAAAAGTTTCTCTGAAATCGGATTACCACTTAAAACAGTGATTCTACGCCAGTGTGTATGCAAATTTGTTGAAAAGCATGGCATTCCACATCCATTGATCAAATAACAGCAGCTAGCAGGTAGGGAATGATACCGTTTCTTCGTGCGCCGTCATCCACGTTTTTCCGGATTGAAAGTACACTCATTAAATCCAGTTAGGACTCAAAAACGGAATCGTGTGATTGTAGAAGATTATTTCACTAAGCTTGGCGACACTCTTACATCATTAGCTTTAAAAAACCTACCATAAAACATTTTTAACATGGATGAGAAAGGGGTTAGACTTACGCTACATCATCAACAATAAGTTTTAGCAGAAAAAGGAACTAAGCGAATGCATCTTGTAGCTCAAGAACACGCGGAAAATGTGAATGTGGTTGCATGTACAAGTGCTCTGGGTCACGTGATACCACCAATGGTTTTATTAAAGGGTGTAAAGGTACAGGCAATGTTTCAGATATGGACTGCCCACTGGTTCAGTTGTAGAAATGACAAGCTAAGGCAGCATCACAATTGAGGTTTTTGTCAAATGTATTAATCATTTTGGTAACTTCAAACGTCCTGGCCCCGAAACTGCTTATTCTCGATGAAGCAAAATGTTACCTTGACATTTAGATTATCGATAAAGCAGATGGATTTGACATTACTTTGTTTTGATTGCCATCTATTACTACTCACGAGCTTCAACCCTCGGATAAGGCAGTATTTGATGGGAGTGAAAGGTGTCGTCCTGCTCTTGCCTCCCTTACGTGTTCCTGGCTTTTGAGCGTCTTTGGCATCTGCTTATCTACGTACTTCAATAGAATACACGATGAAGAAGAAGAAGAAAGAAGTTGGTGTCGAGGTTGGGAGAAGATCGCCGGATGAGGCGTTGAAGAATCCCGAGCTTAGGAAGTGACTGGCCCGAGAGGTAAGAAGGTGACGGTAAGCGTCGGGGGATCCACCGTCAGCAGCAGGCTTGTGTGGCCCGTTGAGCCGAAGGTTTCCGTTCGCGGGTACTGAAGGCTCCTCCAGTCAGGAAGGAACTCGTGTCGGGTGGCAAGTAGTCCACCACATGCCCAAAGTACGATGCTTTAGTGGCAGCTGCTCTCTCGAGGCGCAACAAGCCTGCAATAGAGGTTGAAGCCACTGGGGCTACTCCAACTCCCGGAGTCAAGCATGCCGCTGGCCGAAGCAAACGCGAGTTGACTTCAGGTGATGAATCGGCCCTTTTCAGGGCCAACAAGGCTGGCGTGACCTCCCAAAGTACCGGGGAGGTGGGTGCAAGAGCCAACTAACCCGTCGAAGCCAGCGTGGCCCCTACAACTACCGGAGGTGAGCGTGTAAATGGTGGCTGCCACCAGGAGTCTCTGGCCATTTTCAAGGCTAGCGACGATTAGGCCCTTTCTAGGGCCAACATGATGGCCAGCGTAACCTGACAAATTACCAGCGAGGTGGGCGCAGATGATCAGGGTGAAGTTGGTGGAGCCTCTTCAACTACCAGAGGTGTGCGTACCTCTGACGGATCCACTGGGGCATCTGGCCGTGCATCTTCAGGCCTTGACTCGTTTGGCAGTGTCGGACCCCTACAAATCCTTGGGGGGTGAGTTCAGTGGGGCCCCTCCAACTCCAGGAGGTGTGCATGCCGCCGATGACCAAAAATAACTGTAAGCCCTTTTCAGGGCTAACAGCCCGCAAACTGTAAAGAATGGCAAAGCTCTCAACAGCACGATGGGTGAAAACCTAACGGTGTCAACAGAGGACCTGACCAGGAGGAGACTAGCCATCTTTCGCTAATAACGACCACTGCAAGTGGCACTGACGCGAGCGTTATCGCAAGGGCCTCAAAAACCCGCGTTAACTCCGACATCTCCCGTCAAGGGGTTTCGGTAGGTAGGAAACCCCCGGCTGAATTTTCTTCATACTCGGAAGACCAAGTCACACGCTTCGTACGTGTCGCCGGCTCGTGCAATTCTGTGGACATGGAGGGACTGTCTTCAGGACCAGACCTACCTATGAAGCGTGATGAGTCGATCCAGGGGTCCGTTGATGAGTCTGAATGCTTTCAGACCTTAAGACTCCGCAGAAGGGGTAAGGCCAGAAACACCAGGAAGCTACTGGGGGCAACCCTAATCATTTAGGTGGTAGCTCTGGTGATGATAGTGAAGGCAACGGTTGCCTGGGCCAGAGTGCACCAGCATTGGCTAAAGGTGGGAAGTGGTGGAAAGCTAAGAATATCAACGCAAGCCGTGCCTCACCCCATCTTGGTACTAGTGGTTCTAGGACAGCTCGCAAAGCCAAGGGGAAGATACCTCCCATCATCTTGTGTGATGTAGAGGACTACTTCAAGGTGGCGAGTACCAACTGATCCAAGTTTAGAGAGCCTGTAGAGGCGGTCAGGCAGTCGGTGGGTCGAGTGCATCTCCAGTGCGGGTCGGAGGAAGATCACCGCATCCTCCAAAAGTTCTTGCCGAGCTTGGGGATCCAGCATTGGTCCTACGAGCTGTAACGGGAGTGATTGGTCAGGGTCATGGTAAAGGGACTCCTGACAAGGACAAACCCTGGCGAAATCCAGGAAGAGCTGGTGGAGATGGGTTTCCCCATGAAATCTATGGCCCAGATGCTCTCCCAGTGGAAACGGGATCAGAAGACCGGAGAAAGGCAGCGATTGCCGAAATTCGTTGTCTCTCTGACTCCTAGGGAGCATACTGCGAGACTCTACTCCATATCAGTCTTGTGCAGGTTTCAATCCAAGGTATAGAAATACAATTCTCCTGGCGGCCCGGTTCAGTGCAAGAACTGTTTCAGGTTTGGGCATGCTCGGAGGGATTACCATGTTAACCCTAGGTGTGGGTTCTGTGGTGGTGACCATGAGAGGGGCAGGTGCTTGGAGAAGAGACGATCTCCCCAAGGTGCTGATACTGCTTGGGAACCCACTCCTCAGCATGACGTGGCTGTCCCACGTACAAGTTGTTGTGGGTGGCAGGGACGTCGGAACTCTATAGGTCAATAAAGGAGGACGGAGGGTCTTAAGTGAATGCCAAAAGCCCTCAGAACACGTTGCAGTATAGAAGGGGACAGTGACTCCAGCTGCAACACCAAAGTCACTGGTGCAATCTTTCGCCAGTGTCCTGTCAGGGAGACCAACCCCTCCACCTCAGGTCGAGGCACCAGCCAAAGCCACGCTACCTGAACTGGTGGCATCCGGTTCTTCCCTTTTGGTCTAGGACACATCCAAGAATGCTCCTCTCTCGATCCCGACCCCCACTACTCCCGCACCTCTATCCAACCCCTTTTCACCCTTACAACCCCTTTTACCGCTCCCAACTGGAACCCTTGTCACCCCTGACAACCCCACACCTAACCCGCTCCCTACACCTACCCCTGAGGATGATAACGCAAAGCTCAAAATTTGCATTGAGCCTCTCAAGGGCTTTCCGGGACTTTTCATCGAGTCTCTTGAAGAATGTCCAGGAATCTCCGAAGAGTAACAGTGGCTACCTGGTCATGGAGCACAGCATCCTCTACCTAGTCTCTCATGGCAGTACACCCAAATAGAGGATTACCAGTGCTGAAGGAGATCACTGTCGCAATCTGGAACGACAACGGAGTCGTGGGGAAGATGGCTGAGCTCGAAAGTTTCTTGGCAAAGCATCGTGTTGATTCAATTCTGTAGGGAAAAACCCACTTGCACTTCGCAATGAGGTTCTCGTTAGCAGAGTTCATCTGCTAACGAGCGACCAAGTGGGGGATGTGGGAAGGGGTGGGACGGTGGTTTTGGTCCGGAGGAGCGTTGACCATCACGTCATCATGCTTTCTCCCCTCCAACACATGAAAGCAACGGCTATCAATCTGGTAACCTCAATCGGCCCAGTTCGTCTCATTTCCATCCACTTCCCTCACTACCACCATTTCGTCCGGTCTATGAGGGCAGACATGGAGGTGCTTCGAGACACCACGCTTGTTTTAATCGGTGGTGACTTCAACGTTACTCAACCTTTATGGGTCTCTATGATTATGTACACTCACGGTGGATTGCTCCACGACGTCATAGATCTAAACAGTTTTGTGGCTTCCGGCGTTAATGCTGAAATCTCTAGCTGAACTAGACTTGGATCACAACCCCGTTCTTGTGAACCTGGAACGTGCAGTGTCCTTCATAGACCACCCGAAAAATCCAACCTCAAGCGCACTAACTGGGACAGGTTCCCGAATGCGTTGAGAGAGAGTTGGGAGCCACCCCTACCTTTCAAACAGCAGTAGAAATCCATCACATTGCGGAGTTCATAATTTACACCATCAAAGGGTCGCTCAAAGCTTCGAGGCCGAGAAACCGTCCTTGAAGGGCACCACAGGCTTCTTTGACTGATTCTATCCTCAAGCACGTCCGGGAGAAAAATTGGCTGAGGAAGGCTTGGCAAATCTCAAGGGACCTGGTAGACAAGGCCAACTGGAGCCACGTCTGTGCGGTTAGCGAGATTATCCAAGAATTCCTGAACAGTATCTGGGAGGACAAGATTGAGAGCCTGTGCGTGCAGGACAGGTCCCTGTAGCGCATGACGAGGACATTGATGCTGGTCACCGCACCAATGCCGCCTATTGTAGATCGTAACGGGGTGGTTAACTACGACCAGGAGAAGGCCGGTGCTCTCGTTGAGCACTTAGAGGCACAATTTGTACTGACTGACGACCCGTCAGACCCGGTGCACATTGCGCACATGGCTCCAGTCATCAGTGAAATCTCATACAGGCCCTTCGATGAACCTGAACCCACGGAGGCGACAGAAATTCCTGGGTGTTAGCCTCTCTAAGACTAAACAAGGCCGCTAGACGTGACATTACCAATAAATAGGTCCTCAGAAAGCTGCCCTTGGAGGCGATTAACTTCCTCGTGGAGCTTCTTTCATAAACCGAGTAAGAATCTGATCTTAGCTTCGTCTTACCAACCGATCAGCCCAACACACTGCTTGGGAAAGTTGTTCGAGAGACATCTACTGACGAAACTAACCCGACATGTTCGCAAGGTGGGCATCTTGATTGATGAGCATTTCAGCTATCGGGCGGGACACGCTACGTCTCACCAACTCATCCAGCTCGTGGAGCAGGTCTCGAGGAACGTCAACATCAACAGGCTGACTGGTGTTGTCTTTCTCGACGTGGGAAAAGCCTTTGATCGTGTTTGGCACGAAGGTCTCCTTTTCAAACTCCTCTAACTGAACGTACCCTTTTACCTAGTTAAGGTTGTACAATCTTATCTATCCCACCGCACCTTCTCAATTTCTTTTGGGAACGCCACCTCCCAAGTCAGAAGCATCCGGACTGGAGTGCCGCAGGGCTCCCTCATGGGCCCGATACTCTTCAGTCTGTATGTGAACGACCTTCTAAAATCCTCAGACTCCAAGTTGGCACTGTATGTGGACAACATTGTTCTAGTAGTGGAGTCGTGGTGAGGGTAGCTGGTGTATAGATGACTCCAGACGCACCTGACGTGGTTGTAGGGGTGGCTGACCCCGTGGAGGACAAGTATTAACTTGAAGAAGAGCACTGGAGTGCTCTTCACATGGAAAATAAAGTTCTACAGCCCAGTCCCACTCCGGCTGTTCAGAGAACAGATCAGATGGGCGAACAGTGTTAAGTACCTAGGACTTATGCTGGACACCAAACTGACCTGGTTACTACACTGTAACGATAGACTTAACAAGGCAAGGTAAAGGCTCAGAATCCTAGGCCCACTGCTAAACAGGCGTAGCGCCCTGTCCACAACAAACGGTCTGACACTTTGCAAGCAGTTGCTCAGACCTATCCTCGACTATGCCTGTCCCACTTGGGGCCACCTGGTGGACACATATATAAGGAGGTTTCAGGCGTTCCAGGGCGTGTGTCTGAGGGTCATTGTGGACGCGCCTTGGCATGTCCATAATGAGACTCTGCATCGTGACCTGGATATGCTTACCATTAAGGACCACTTCCGGAAGCTGTCGCAGTCCTTCTACGACAGGCTTCCCGGTGCCACAAATCCTCTTATCCAGGGTCTTAGTAACTACCTCATCTATCCCGGAGGGTGCCATCGATGTCCCAAGCCCTGCTCGGATAAGCGAGATGTATCAACAGTGGTTTGGGAGGCTCTCACACAGCCCCCCATAGAGTAATGTCTCCGCACGTAAGTCTAAAAACCCTTATTCGGTTTCCCAACACACATTTTGTTTTCCCCCATAAATGTTAATAATATGTCTTTCTTTGTTTCTGAAATTTCGTTAAACGAGATAACCCGTCTCCTAGATGCCAGCTACATGATGTGAAGATTTGGTTGAGCGTGTGGAACTTGCTCTCGTGCTTCCCTCCAGGGTGCATCAGAACATACTAATGTCTTATGTCTGATGTGAGGCAGTATTCCGGTCATTTGAACACTACTGGGACCACCTGCTTCTTTTGTTCTGAGATGAAGATCCCGAGGAGCCAAACCGTAAACTTCCTAAGAAGACCTTTTCTTGAGTATTCACTCCTGTCTGGAGTAAATGTATGATACTAACCAACATTTCCAGTGACTTTAGGGCAACGGGTATTTAGCCAGTTAATAGTGCTGTGATACCTGATGAAGCATTCGGACCCAGTCTTGTACCACACCAAGAAGAGTCAGACAATGACATGCCTCTCTCACAAAGATTGGCAACACATAAAGAAGTCACCATTTCAAGAAATTATTTCTACATCTCGCATCAAACTTAAACGCAACGGAGCCTACCGCAAAAAGTCCATTAACAACAGATCTCAAACCTCGAAAAGAAATATTTTTGGAAAAGAGTGTGACAAAGACCTGGAAAGAAACCAACCATGGATCAACCATCACATCAAATGCTGACCAAGGACCTACAAAAGAAAACTGGCTATGTGGTGTCTGTCAGGAATATTTTGTTGCAAACATGTGTGTATGTCGTTCATGCAATACTTGGGTACATGAGGACTGTGTTGGACTCACAGTAGATGACGATGAAGATTTCATTTGTCCTGAATGTAATGAGTATTTATTGAAATGTATTTCCCTGAAATTAAGATGTAACCTATCGTCTGTGTTTCCTTAAATTTTAATCTGAGATGGTTATTACAATTATGTATTACAAAAATCGTTTGGCTTGACTTCATAAAACAATAACGGCAATTTATATTTTATGTGATGAGTGATCTCAGGAAATATTTTTTTCTATAAATTGGTTCCACTTTTATTACGTGTTGAGAACTTGAAGGGATTTTGTCTTTTTAAAGGGATGCAAGAAAAGGATTTATTTTCACCTTTCCCATTGTTATTTATATTTTATTGTGTGTTTTGTTAAAATGAGTATCACCAGCAGTGTTAGGTTATGTTTCTAATGGTTTGCTAGTTTAAAACATACGGTAAATTTGTCTAAATTCTTTGAATACATAAATACCACAAAACGGGTTGTTTAAAAAAATTAATTCAGGTCCCATTTTTTTTATTAAATGTTGCACACACTTATAATTTTATTTCCATGACAGCTTTTTTTCAAAACTAGCGTAGATTGATGATTTTATGATTCTTATTATGTTTTGATATACAACTTCATTTTTAGATATTTTATGACTAATTTAAGGATCAATTCTGATGTTATTTATATGAACCTTATTATATATGCTGATGCAGGTAATATGGCCAATTACACACATTTTACTTTGTATTTATAGAGTAACTATGGTGTATGCCATAGTTACGCTTGTACAATATTAAACTATAAAAATAATAAACAAATTTTTTCGTATGACCCATTTTTTCTAACTCTATTATTCAATATTTTATAAGCAATTATTTTGTAAGTGGGACTTATTTGCACCACTTAACTTATATAATATAATATATAATATATATAATATAATATATATTATATATATTATCTGTTATATAATATAAGTTAAGTGGTGCAAATAAGGCCCACTTAGAAAATAATATATTATATATACAAAATATACAATAATAATATAATATAATAGATTATATATAATATATAATAGATATTATATATAATATCTATTATATTATGTAAGTTAAGTGGTGCAAATAAGGCCAACATACAAAATAATTGCTTAATTGCTTATCTATATATGACCAATTCTCAATATATATATATTTTGAGAATTATATATATATATATATATATATATATATATTTTTGAGAATTATATACATATATATATACATATATTTTGAGAATTATATATATATATATATATATAT
>CABFVX010002834.1:0-86648 GCA_902151425.1 Timema shepardi | reverse complement strand
AATATATATATATATATATATATATATGTTTACTATTTAAAAAATAGGATGAACCCCGAGATAAATAATAAAATATTATTTACAACACCACCAGGGACCGAAAAAAGCCAGCTTAGACTAATGTTCAATGGTAAATCCAATTTGATACATTTGGTTTGAATTTAAATTCATTTTGTTTTAATTGAATTAAACAAAAAGTTACTTTACTAATGAAAACGTGATTATATAATGTATAACAAGGCTAATATTTGCATTTTACTAAGAAAATTCATGTGCAAACAATTTCAATTCAGTATGGTAAATTTGAGTGATACCACTAGAGTTTTTTTTATAAAGTTCTTGATAAATTCAGTAATTTAAATTCAATTCTCTAGTGCCAGTGCTTGAAACGACCTAGTGGTTTATTTTACAACGTAAAGTGTCTTTAAATGTCAACATTTGGATTAACCTACATTCAACTTCAGTGCTATGATGGTAGCTACCGAAAGATAGTTTGGTAAACTCTCCGCACACATAAATAGAATCTGTTGTAAATCTGCAGGGGATACCAGCCTCATACCAAAGGAGGAAATATATCGGGTTTTAACTTCCCACCACCTCCCACTGGAAGTACTATTAATAATATATATTCTATTCCTCAGCAATGCCTAGGCTAGTAGCCGGGACCAAATCTAGGGGGTTAGAGAGTGAAACCCGGTTACTGCCATAATGTGGGGTAGGGGGGCAAATGGGTTGTGTGGTGAAAGAACCTTTGGGGCAGAGAAAAAAGCAAAGATTTTAGATTTTTTGTTTGATAGAAAATAAATAACACGTAAGAAATATGGAGTTTTAACAAATTAAAACAGACTAAAACCAACTTGCAGAAACCTATGTGTCAGGAACGTCTCTCAAATCTAAGTATAGCTATACTTTGAGCACTAAGTGACATCACAAACGTATAGTAAAGTCACTAAAGGATTTTCTGCTAAGAAAGCTCTCAAGATGACGTTCTAGATTAATTACATACCAATCAACTCTGTGATACAGTCCACACGAACACTATTGCACGTGGATCATTTATGATTAAACATTAATGGATACAAAGAGTTAATAGAGGTTCCTAATACTGAACATTGTTGAAATATTAAACGATATTTGTTTAAAAAATGCATTTAAAAGACAGTTTTTAAACATTTTAGAATGACTTCACAGCCAAGCATTGTACATAAATCTTCATTCTATCATAATAGGGACATACTGTAGTTTTTAATAAGAAACTTGGTCGCTTTTTCCCACATCGTCACCGCGGAAAATCTCAAGTAATCATTCAAATACGAATGCACTGCACACATTTCTGGCAAATCGTGGGTCTTTTCTTTTCCCTTTTACACCCATACCTTGCGCGAGCAGAGAGCTGAGTTGGGCCGCTATGATGAACGCTATTAAGCTACACTTGATAAACTGACGACCATCCAGGCTAAGGCTGGCAAACACAATTTGTAGTTGATGATTTTTAAAAACGTTCTTTCACATGTCTATGGGAATTTGGAACATTATATTGGTATATTGGATTTGGAATTATCATCAATTATATAATCTATAATTAATAGTAATTATTGATTGCAAAACCATCATATCTTTGAACAGATTTAAGGTTAGACTAAAAACAAATGAACACTAAATGCAATAGTACATTATTTAAGACTACATGGAGAATAGCCGTTGATCACATGGTTTAAGATAAAAAAACTCAAAACAAATGTCAAAAGTACAAAATATACACTTAAGCTGCTCAATCATTTGCCTACAATTTTAAATTTAAATAATTAGTATGAACTATAAACGAAACACTTTTTGAGGGGACACCATTTTGTATTGGATAGTCGAATCGCATGGATGTACATCGTTCAGCTTAAGTTTTATTAGTACCCCTGACAGATTCAGTTAAAACTGTTTCACGAATTTGGCATAATGGTGGCATAGACTGATGAAATGCCAAACCATCGAGTTAAAACAGAGCCTCACTCCACTCAGTTAAATATATTAAAGAAAGAGAGAGAATAATATTTTTGTACGTGCCTAGTGCTTACTATCTGTCTGGGTTACCCACATAAATTAATTGAAAGATTATTTGAGAACCTATTTAGGTAATGCCTCTGAATTGCTAAAAACAATTATTCACTTGAAGAATCATTTGGTAGTAGTACTAATCCCATACTACCTCAACACCTTCTTAATATTACACGGCTAGTTGGTGGGAAAGGGGGGAGGCAAACTTTTCACAGTAAGTAAATGGTTGTAGGTGGACTAGGCACTGATTTTGACCCCAGTATATCCACAACATTTTACCCACAAGGCGGATTAGGCTCTCTTAGTTCTCACCACAATTTCCCTCCCAAGGACCGTAAACACGCTCAGAATATTTATTTTTAAATATCTATCTCTTTAATACAAAAGTGGATACACCTGTAAACCCAATACTGACCTGTTTTACTTGTCAAAATTTACAAATTCTGACTTAATTAGCAATATATATGCAAATGCTAGTAAAAATTCAAAAATTTAAACCAGAAGTGTAATTTTTTTTATTGTTTCTCTTAAGCATGTATGTGTCGAGCCTTATTGACCCAATATCGACCTTTTTCATTGGTCAAAATTCAGAAATGAAGGCTTTAATGACAATGCTATGACCTGGAGATGTGCAACTGGCGATAAAATTCAAAGGTCTTAATCGGTAGTCAAAATATTTAATACCGGAGTGTCAAACTTTTTTGACATAATATTTACCTTTTTTACTAGTCAAAATTTACAAATGAGGACTTTTATAACAATGAAATGACTTGAATATGTGCAACCACTAATATTTTATTTTTTAAACTGAAAGTGGTTTTTAACTTTTTAACCAAAAATGGAAACTTTCAAAAAAATTTAATTACAATTTTTTTACTGGAAGACAAAATGTATTTACGTAACTATAACGCAATTTGCTAGTTTAATTTATTTCAGTGAGAATTTATTACATTCACATTGGCATAATATAAAAAAAATCATTACAACGAATTATATCTCTCTTTTTACCTTTTCGTGCAAAAATTAATGGGAGCTTCATGAAGAAAAGATAAATAAATTCAAAATGTGTAACTTCAAAGTGAGCTTTAGTATTTGTCCAAAACTCAATGAAAAAGGTACTGTTTTGCTTGAATAAGAACTTGAAATTGTCGAGTAGTATTCAACAATGCAACACGCATGTCATCTTTGACTTTCAATCTATTTTTATTTTTTGTTTGATGGGACCAAGTTACGAAAACCCTGCCTGTTGATAAAACAGGTAGCTTTGTAATTGAATCCAAGCTTTTACCTACAATTTGTAATTTTTGTCTTTGATTCACGGACCCCCTGAGGCCCATCCACAGACCTCAGTTTAAGAACCCCTGCTCTAGAAGATAACTTTTCCTTAGATGCTTACATCTCGATCTTTTGTTAGAGTTAGTTAGCTAAAAAAAAGTTAAGCTAAAAAAAAGGTACATAGGAGCTATCTAGAATAAAACAGCTACAGCCTTTTTTAGAAAGAGAGAAACTAAAAACTGTTAAATGACCAAAAAACATAATTACCAAACAACCAAACCTCAAAATATATATTGAAAGTATTGTAGAAATTGAGAAGTCTGGGAAATGTAAGAAGTAGATTTATTGATGATAGTTCCTTTCCCTTAAAGAAATACATTTCGTTACATCTTACAAATAACCTTTGGTCGTCATCTCGTTCTCTGGACTGGGTGTGGGCGATGTATCGCGAAAATGTTGTTTAGTACTTACGCCGAAATACCAATATAATGAATTTAAAAGTTGCGATATATCGTCTATCACGGTATATCATTAAAGACTATGCGTTATGGTAGTCTACACTCTACACGATGCATCGTGTACCATAATGAATAGTATTTCATAATTCATTGTTATTATGTATCTTTGACCACGATATATAATTAGTTACTAAAGTTACTAAAACAATTTTAATAAATCCATACATCAAGTCATGATATCTGCAGCTGTCCCCTTTTACAAATATTATCAATGCCTATAAAATAACACAAATAATACAGTAAAATGATTAAAATGTTATCAATTTTTGCTGCAAGGAAATTTTTTTGAATTTTTGAAACTCTTGTTCCAACCAAAATCAGGTTATATGAATGTGTGTGTACTTGAACCCGACCTAAAACAGTTGTGATTTTGTGTGTTTAATGGAACTTCTCAAGTTTCTTGTCTAAGACTACCTACTGCAAATAACAACATAATTCGCGAATATTCAGATATAAAATAATATTGTCAACTATGTGGTAAAACCTTGCAAGTTATATTTTATTTATCGATTGTTCTTACTTGCTATTTCTCTTTTAAGGATATAAGCTAAACAAAGAATTCATCACTCGAATTCTTTTTTCCCGACAGCTAAACTAGGACACCAGCTTCATTATTGATCAGAGGTCATGATTGTTAAAAAAAATCCCCCTTCTACAATTTTTTTTTATATTTCACACTCCCTGATGAACATAATCATGGAATCTCAAAAATTAAAATTGCGATATATTGTGAATATCGATTTAATGCAGATGATATATAACGACGTCAAAATCCTTAAATCACCCAGCCATACTTTTGACTACGAGTATGTCGAGTTTCTATCATGCCATTATAAGGGCACCTTGCTTACCCTATTTTAATGAGAGAGTGTATGGAACGAGAGAAAATGTAAGTGTTTTTGCACTTTTTATAGCAAAACTTTTTTTGCAAAGTAAATAAAATATTGATTCTGCAGAAACATAGAGTATAATTTTCTACACATGGTGATATCAACAGTTGTTAAACATATGTCATGACTCATGAGAATAACCGAATTAGACGACAAACTTTTAAAATGAACACAAAAAGTTGTCATCAACCCTTGGTTACTACTCAAAATAAATTTTACACGTTGACTATTCAAGGGTCTGTCTGACCCTCCCAATAAAACAATGTTTATTTTGTTTACGAATAGCAACATGGACATAAAACACACTATTTATGATAAAAGATATATTAAGTTATGAAATGACACACAATTACTTGTTATCTAAACAGTTTGGACTTAAAATTTTTGAGAAAGTGTTGCAAATTGCAATTTTACAAGAAGAACAAACACTGTTCTTTTTAGATATTTTTTTTAGGGACAAATGCTGCAACGCTTTCTTTTAGATGCAACATTAGAGACAGCTTGAACAGATCTTTCAGTCAGTGGCAGTTTGAACACCCTTGATGTTATCATACGCAATTGCCGGGGTATCTTTTAATTGTAAATTCGCTGTCGAGCGTATGGTAGGCTTAACTCTATGCCAAGCCCGCGAAGGTAGTTAGATCGATTTACTGACTTTCCAGTGACTGCATCATATATAATTTTACTATTTACGCCTGTAATATTAACCATTGCGTAAAATAACACCATCGGCCACCGTCGAGTGGCTCTGGCAGTTGAGAAGTTGGCACACTTTTGGTCCAATGCGTCAACCCCGACTTTTGTATCATTGTAAAATGTGATCATCTCCGGTTTATTGTGTTGATCAGGAATTATCTTGCTATCGTGATGCATGCTAGAAATGAGAACCACAGCTTTGGATTTTTTAGGAACATATGATGCCATTGCTATTTTAGCTGTGAAGCCAAACAAAGACGATTCTACTTCTCTTGTTTTATGCGGTAAAAATTCTCTTGGGATCTCTCTCTTATTTGACTTCACAGTCCCTACATATGTTAGTTTTTGGGACCACAGTTCTTCTACTAATTCAATGAACTAGAACCAATTGTCACCAGTGATATTCCGGTTAGAACCCTCAACTGGAGGTATCAAGCGTAGTACAACTTGAGTTGGTAAAAGCTTGTCAGTTTTCGTCCTAGGTTGGTTCGATGTTTCGGCGCAATAAACCTTTACGTTTACCATGTAATGGGTTTTGGCATCAGTAAACATCACTATCTTCAGACCGTATCTGGCAGGTTTTTTTGGCATATACATGTGAAAATCACATTGCCCTCTGAAAGGTGTTAGCATCTCATCGACATTAAGAGTTTCTCAAGGAGAATAATTATTTTGACAATGACTTATCCATTCAGAGAAAATATTAGATATAGCCACTAACTTATTATATTTTACCTTGTCTCTTCTAGTGATAGCATCATCGAATCTCAAGCAAGATAACAAAAATATAAAGCGGCAGAGAGTCACTGTACAACGAAAAATGTCACGTCCAGTACCATCTGATGCCCAATGTGAAGATAAATTTTCATGGTTCGATTTGAATAAGCCCGCTAAATACAGCAATCCTCTAAAAGCTCGTAGTTCTGTAATGGTTGTAAGGTTTATAAACGTTGGTCTCCAAATAGTGCGAGATAAATAAGCACTTTTAAAAATTTTGTACTTTAGTTGAACCACTTCAATCTTGGCATTTGTGTGTAGAACGATAGTCTCAAGTATGTATTCGTCAATGAAAAGATCAAAAACACTCACTAGTGATATCTCTGGGCCTAAAGTGGATGCTGGTCCTTTAGGTTTTCCCATGGATATAAATATAAATATAATATTAATAGCTGAAGCTCGACTTTGGACTGGAGTTTGTTTGGCCCAACGCATACAGTTATTTTTTCCCAAGTAATAGTTAGAGCGATGTGCTGTAGAAAACCCAAGCGAAGTACCAATCTTTTCGGAGGCAGGTGGATCTGGGGTGGGGAAAAATATCTTCGTCTATCTCCTCTTCAATATCAGTCGAACTGTCGTGATCACTAAATATTTCTTCACCGCTAGAATCGATATCACTGCAGTCAGCAACATTTAGTATACGAGACAAAGCGTTTTCTCTCTTATCAGCAGTAAAAGGCAAAGAAGACGAAGCAGAGGTAGAAGCATCCGAGTTTGCGGAAATGTCCTCCTCTTCAAAATCATCATCATCATCATCAAGCAAAGCATTCCCTATCTCTCCATTTGTAAGCATATTTCTACTACCCACACCTGCGTTAAACACAAACCCAATTTTTTTTTAAACGGCAAAAATCTATGCTATAATGGCGCATAAAAACCTCTTAAAATAATATATATTTTACACTAGAGAAAACTATTTTAAATAAAACCAATAGTCTTCACTTACCGACGTCGTTGCTATTCAAGGGTCAACGCGACTCTGTCCCTACTGTTATGGCGCGAAATATGCACAGAGTGGCTGAACACACCCACCATGCGCAAGCGCGAGTAAAATTCTGAGAGTACATGGACGGGGGAGCGGGATTGCCTAAGAGTTATTGTAAGAAAATATGGTTTCCAAAGTTCACGGGTCACGTAGACCCATAAGTAGTAACCAAGGGTTACATTCTAGGACACCCTTAATAGATATTCAACAACTGTTGATATCACCATTTGAAGATCATACAAATCTTTATATTGAAGCAATATTTGATTTATTTTGACAAAAAAATGCTTTGTTGTAAAAATTGCAAAAACACTTAACTTTTCTCTTGTCTCCTACATTCCCACTTTAATAGGTTCAACTTAGCAGAAAAACTTTCCTTCTGCTCCTTTTTGTGGTAAACCAGCCATGAAATCCAATAATAAACTGGATGGTACTGTAAAAGTTACATAAATAGTTAAACGTATCCAAAATATTTTTAACTTGTCAAACGTAAACCGACAAGAGTTGGTGTTGTTAATCTTTAACAACCAATAAATGCTTCCAACGCCTTGGAAATTTATTTCCCTCAATAAAAAAAAAGCCCTTGTCAAGATATATATAGCAAAAAGGCCATATCGTGACCAAAGGCAAATATCAAAAATATTCAAAATAAAGGAATATATTTTTAACCTTTAAATTATTTTGGTTTGCTTGCTATTCACAAATTTTAGCGATAATTTGTATACACTTTATCTTGCATCATATCACTTAGATTAAAGTTGATTTAATGATACTTTAAACCTAAAATAAATATTTTATTTACCGACATTTTATACCTAAGTTCAAATGTTTATTTACTGAAATTCAGTAATTTTACTTACCATTATTTGAGGTATCTCTCTATTGGGTAAAGCGAAGTCTCCAATAACATCACTTCCTCTCCCATATATTATTTTTTAGACTTTATCCAATTGATTACTGAAATACTTGTTTAAAATTCACTCTACACATCATCATGCAGTCTTAGATTAGATGTAGACTACATCAATGGTCCCATTATATATGACGTAAAACTCTAAATAGACTGCATTGGTGGTAAAGTGGAGCTAGAGGCAAGAATATCACCGGGTTCACAAGGGGGGTTCGGGTGCGGGGAGTCCACGTGTGATACGTGTAGAATACTTCCTAGATAAAAATTTTTGAACAGCATCGTTAAAGAAAATTTCAATTTACAAGAAAAAATCAGTCAGTTAGTTGGCTTATATAAACCTACTATTCTTATTCTTAGACCAAAAAGTAAAATCAAGATTTGACCGTGATGTATGGCCATGATTTAAATATTAAAGATAAATTTAAAAAAAATAGTTTTAAGTATAAGTAGCTAATTCACGCCGGATATGCAGTAATACGCGTAGCACTGAAACATATTTAATCATAATTTTAACCGTGTAATACTATGTAAAGGCCTGAATAAGGGAAACGTTATTAAAAATAATGGTTAGAATTGTTGAGAAGCGTCAGATTCAATCCGACTCGGCCCCATGTAGGCCTGAAATAACCTCTTCCTAAAAATGATAGAACAAAGGAGAGGGTGAGAAATAATGGTGACGTATCTAGTATTTCAAAGGACCATCAACTGAGACTGCCAATCCAAACAGCACCCTTATTCTTATTATATATTGGTTATTGGAGCCAATTGATGAGCACCGAACCCTTGTCCCATCTCAGATTATATCTGGAGGGAGGGGAACTGATGGTTTGCCTAATATTACAACTATACGGAAGCTAATATATTCTATATTTGAGAACATACCGGGAAAAGTAATGTTTTACATCACGCCTGGATTGTCCGTTTTATTTACACTAATTGAGTAGGGATGAGGAAAATATAATTTGAAGGTTCTAACATTTTTGTAGAAAGGGAGTAGACAAAATCTAAGAACACCCAACTGGGATTCAACACCTGACATTTCCTCCACCATAAAACCAGACCAGATGAGGCTGACCTTTTAGACCACGTACTCAATGATGCGGACGAATGAAATGTGAAGAGTAGTCGATAAAATGACGAGTCAAATCTAAAATATACCAGTATATTCCAGTGTAGGTGAGTCGCAGCTTAATATTGAAGTCGTGTACGAGTTGCGGCCCGGCTTTTTGAGAGACACGTACTAATTACGTCCCACTCACTTGAGAGAGAAGTAATAGTTGCGTCCACCTAATTAGCAGTGTTCTTTCTATCAGGCTGGCTTATATTTCAGATAGAAACTATCATCGTCTCGTATCGACATCCCTTGTAATATCCAAACTTCCTCAGTTCTTGTCGTTCAATGGTTTTGGCAAAAATTTGAGATTTATTTCCTAAAATGTGCTTACTTTTTGAAAACTCTAATTTTATATAATATTTTTGGATATTTTAAAAAGGGAGGGGGGGGAGTGAATAAGTGTATCCTTTATAACTCCCATATTTCCCATAGATACACCCCCTCCACCCTCCAAGCATCACCATTTTTTTGACTCCTCTTCACCTTTCTCTCTTTTTTCTACATATTTAAAAAAATCATATTCTATTAGCATTCAGACCGCTACATCTCTCAAAAGGTCCCATTTTATTCTGTATGGACATATAAAAAACCCTAAATTAATAATCTGTTAATTATTTAATTCATTACGTTATACGTTTATATTTTCAATTTATTTATGCAACCAAGATTCACAATAACACATTTTAAAAACATCACAACACATTAGCAAAATTAGTTTATTAATGCTTTAGTGACTGCTCCAAAATAAACCGGATGGGTTGGATTTAAAGCTGGACAGCAATCAAATGTTTTCAAAGACTAAGCTCGTGCTTTGTGTTTTCATTTTAACTCATTATTTATTAAATTTGGCTAGCTATGAGCCGCACATATTTAACGGACACAATATTTCGCTTGTCAGATGAAAAGAGAATCTTATTATCTAGTGTTTAATCCAAACGATAAAAGAAACTCATTAAACCCTTAATTGGCTATGCTGCTGAAACAGTGGTATCGTTAAGTCTTTATAAGGGAAACTGAAGTCACCCGATCTCTTCTCGGCTTTCTTCCCCTCATATTTGGTGTAAGCTTTGTTTGATATTTAGGAATTCGTCAAAAAACGTCTAAAACTCAAGGAGGCCTTAGTTTGGATTTTTAATAAACGCGAGTGCTTTGATCTACACCAAGGTCATTTGATATTGAATTATTTATACTTGATTTAACGGTAACCTACCGCAAGATTGTTTGTAGACCAGCTGTTGTTATTTAATATGGTTATATTTTAGTCTGGATCAAAAAAATTACAAAATTGGTCAAACATTTTTACAACATTTAAAAAAATAGTAAGTTACTAGCAAACTTACCTCATTTTTTTACTTTTATTAAAAAACGTATTTTTATTTAACATGAAAAACTGTTTCCAGATACCCCTTTAGAACTCAAAATTCATGGCCGATTAACTTTTTTTAATTTTCTAGGATTTATCTAAGATTAGCTAAGCTTGGATCTATTTATTTAAACAAATAAACATAGATTATTATTGATAATATAAAATGTTCGACAGATAGAAATTTTCAACATCATCGTTAAAGCTACTAAAAAAATCAAATTTTATAAAACTCGGTCATCAGTAAAATACTATCAGTATTTGTTTTTTATTAAAAATTATGTGTATACACATAATTATTTAAATTTCAACAAACTTAACAGATACTCATTTTAAACAAAATCGTTAGAGACATTTTCAATATGTTTCAAATTTTCAAAACTCTATCATCAGCAAAAAACCCTCAAAATTTTTTTTATCAGAAAACCAAGTAAATAGGGTACCGTTTTATTTATTATTATTATTATTATTATTATTATTATTATTATTAGCACCACGTCTTACTAACCGTTCGGGTTCTACGCACTACAGTTTTATTTGATAGAACAAACACTCTTTAGATATCTATATTAAATAAAATTGTTAGAACCATTTTAGAAATATTTGTAATTAAAAAAAAATTCACTCATCAATAAACTATCTTTATTTTTAGATTCAAGGCTATAATCAAAAATACATTCGGAGGTATAAACAATAAAGCCATCGAACCGTCCCAATACTAGAGCAGAGTTGAACTGAGAGCCTAGAGAGCTCGAGGGAAAATGATGAGTGTCACAAATTATTTATAGATTTAATTTATTTAGGGTAGGGATAAAAAAAATTGTAGGTTAATGGAAGTGCACTTACAATTTCAAGTTTCTCCAACATAAATATATAAGCCAGACATTTAGATGGTGTGCCCAGTGGGATTCAAACATCGGTATCGTTATCTGGGGGGTGGTTGGGATTTTAAGCCTTTACATCAGTCACCGGACAGAGTTCGACAGTGGTGTATGACCAGGCGAATGTGTAACAGCATTTGTCAGGATTTGAAATGTGAAGTAATTTGCGTGTGTTGCCCTCTAAGAGACTTAAACCCCTACCTCCTTACGTCACAGAGTGATATGTGTACTCATATTTGCACGTCATTGACACCTGAGCATGGAGTAATCGAACCTCCACACCGTCTGGATATATTTGCCCGAGTGAAATAGACAGAATAATAAAATTAGTGGTTGTAGCATAATTTTCGCAGGGTTAAAATGTTAAAACAGGCAAACTATTGTTTATGCTCTTAGTGAGGATTATTTCGGTTAGATAACATTGACACCTGGATATGGGATTCAAGCCCGGGACCTTTGGTGCAACAACAAATAATTATTATGCCCAATATAAGGTTTGTATACATAAAAGTAATTAGCGTTTGTCGACCATGTAAGGATTTGAACCCTCTTTAAGTCACAGGGCGTGATGTGTACACACATTTGTGTGGCTGGAAAAAATAAACACGCCCACGGAAGGGTGGATAGTGGTCCTTCATGGCAAATCAACCACGCACTTAAAGTAGTTGAGAAACATTCTTACTCAGTAAAAGTGGCATAGATTAGATATTAAAGGTGGGAAAACTCTATTCGCCTGCTATATGGGTGGACAGTTATTAATTATTCTAAAATTGAAAATACACACGCACATGAATTCGACACATTTTAGAACAGTGTCTTACTACCTGTGCGGTTTATACGCTTAAGTACTAATTATGCTAATGGGTTAGGAATTGGGAGGGAAAGTAGAAAACACCTCTAGTTTACTCGACCGAGATTAAAACCTTGAACTCCCCTCGTTTTCGACAGTCTGGCTCCACACGAAACAAGTGTTTCAGCCAACTACACCTTTACAGAAATTCATAAGTAATATTAAATACAATTTTAAATATCGTTTAATGTTCGAACCTCGAAACTTTATTTTGTTTACATAATAAATAACATTCACACAAAACAAATTAGCCAAGCCATAAAATGTTATTATTTTTTTAAATCCCTAGAATATTTTGGTTGGAGAGTCAAAGACAGGAAGGAAATGGCAACATTTTCATATACATTTATAAATTGTTATGACTTTAGATTGTTACCCAAAGAGAAAGTAAAGGATTTAATTGTTGTATTCTGAATGTTTCAACATACCCATAGTGTTTGAGAATAAATCTCTTAGCAACATAAACTTGTATTTATAGGATAAGAAAGGGGGTATTTGGGTGTAGGCGTTAAAACACAAATATAACAGTTTATAATATTTATTTATTTACACAAATAAAAGTTGTTACAAATATAGCTCACACCATGAAAAGTATACTTGGAATATTTATTTACAAAAATGAAAGTTTTTATAAATATAGCTCATACCACAAAAAGCACACTTGGAGTATTTATTTAAACAAATAAATGTTTTTAAAAATATAGCTCACACCATGAAAAACATGTATGGATTATTTATTTACACAAATACAAGTTTTACAAATATAGCTCACAGTATGAAAAGTATACTTGGAATATTTATTTACACAAATAAAAGTTTTTACAAACATATCTAACACCATGAAAAGCATACATGGAATATTTATTTACACAAATTAATGTTTAACAAATATAGCTCGCACGATGAAAAGTATACTTGGAATATTTATGTACACAAAAAAGTTTTTACAAATATATCTCACATCACGATAAGAATACTTGGAATATTTATCTACACAAATCAAAGTTTTTTACAAATATATCTCACACCATAAAAAGTATAGGCCTACTTGGAATATTTATTTACACAAATCAAAGTTTTTACAAATACATCTCACACTATTAAAGTATACTTTTAATATTTATTTACACAAATCAAAGTTTTTACAAATATATCTTACATCACGAAAGGTATACATGAAATATCTTATTACACAAATAAAAGTTTTACGAATATATCTGACACCATCAAAGTATACTTTGAATATTTATTTACACAAATAAAAGTTTTACAAATATAGCTCAAACTTTGAAAGGTATACTTGGAATACTAATCTACACAAATCAAAGATTTTACAAATATATCACACACCATGAAAAGGGTAGTTGGAATCTTTATTTACACAAATCAAAGTTTTTACAAATATATTTCACACCATGAAAAGTATAATTGGAATATTTATCTACACACAAATAAAAGTTTTAGAAATATGGCTCACGCCATGAAAAATATACTTGGAATCTTTATTTACAAAAAATTATAGTTATAAAATATATCTTACAACTTGAAATCTATTATGGAAACAATAATCAATTTCTTGAGGTTGTAGCTGGAATTGTGGCCTCGGTACTAATTTACAAAGTCCAGTTTAAAGAGTATATATACATAACCAGATGGTTTCAATTTAAAATATGAATAAGAAAATAAACAAATTGGACTAGAATTAAAATATGTACAAAAAATTCAATATATATACACACACACAAACACCTATTTCACTAGAAATAATCAGGTAGGTGAAGGACTGTACTGGCGGAAAAAAATATAAAAAAGTATCCCGGGTGCATAAAATAAAAAATCTATGTGTGTATACAGTCAGAAAATAAATGTTTAAAAAACTCGATAACATTGATAATTGGTTTGTCAGTGGACCTGTCTAGAGTGAAAGATTAAAAAAGTGACTATTCAAGCCCGTCTAAATGATCATCTTTTAGTCATGGCGAGTGCGTTCACAAGGACTCTGATACCCAAAAGGCAACGAATTAAAATCATCAGTTATATGGCGTTTGATGTACAATGGTCAGCAGACTTTATTCTGGGAAACGGTTTATACAGTCGCAAGACCTTTTCTTACAATTTTGTGGGGTATCTGTATGTATCTTTCCGCAGCCTGTTCGGTGAACATCCCTTTCAAAACGTAAAAATTAACGTCGTTTCGTTTGCCGTAGCTTATGGTGATCCCATGAATCTTGAACACCATTTTTGTTTTGGCAGGATCTCCACCAACACAAACTCGGTACGCGTAATTCTTGGGACCACCAGATACAAAGGTGCTAATATTTTTCCGGACTGTAACCTTGAAGTTCGTCAGTGAGGTCACCTAAAATGTCTCCGGTCAGTGGACTCTAACCGCTAGGCCGTTCCGTGTACATAACGATATCTGTATCGTGATACAAAACGCTGTCCCCCAATTTTTCAAGTATACTGTAAAAGTGCGACCTAGCCATAGCAGTAGTGTAGCATGCCACAGCCACACTCGTGTTAGATTTAGGGCTAAACGCGTCACGTGCAACCTTGTAATTGAGGAACATAGCTTCATCATTTATATCAATGACGCTGTCCACGGTTATGTACGGATCTGTAAGGTACTTGTGGATGCCTTGATAGTCATTGACAACGGCTACGTCTGGTAAATTGGGACTTTGCCGAAACTTTCCCCATAGTGAATTTAAAAAGAGTTTAGCCAGAGTGCGGAGATCAGGGCTTTTACAAACAGAGCCGAAATCGAGTTTTACTCCTTCCCTTTCTTTATTATTTTAATGTAAGCTAACTTCTCATCTTGTGAGGTACATCACTATGGCCATCCACTGACTTCTTGTTTGATTTTAAAAAAAGTATCAATTCACTCGTGAAACAATCCGCAAGAACGTGTCTGACGATTGCAAACAGATACGTTGTACTCCCACACTTCGTGTACGGCTTTAAAAGTGTAGTTTTTCTCAATGCTTTCTGGATCTCGTTAATCACCCAGACACCTGTCAACTAGCAATATTTTTTTGTCGTTGTGCTGACGCGCGCCTTGGTTTTTCTCCTTCCTGCATTTCCTGCACAAGATGAACTATGTATTGTCGTGCATCTGTGTAGGCAATACGGGCATGAATAAATCTCGCAAAGACGTCACAGTAACTTTGGCTATGCCTTCTACTTTATCTATAGACGGACGATTTGGTTCCAAGAGAATTTTGAGGTGACCAATGAGATATTTCATGTACTTGCTAACGTAAGGATACAATGAGCATACATCCAAGTACTTTATCTTCTCTCCACAAGTAATGTCTGCTTCTTGGAAGAGTTTGATACCATTTGTACGCCCGCCAAAGCATGCATCCCTGGAACAGAGGGGTTCCTTGCTGTACAACCCGTGCTGGGGTACATATTGTTTCAAGTCCTTGGCTGTGCATTTCATTGCATTAAACGTACATTCCCAAATCTCTACGACCGTGTAGATGGCATTCTTAAATATTCCCACGCAAGCCATGGTCGCTTCATAACGTGTTTCTATGGTATCGTGGGGGCTGTTTTTAATAGGGTGTCCCCGTTAGGATAACAGAGGTACACCTGTGCCAATAACAACCCCATAACTGGAAGATGGTGGTGGTGGGGGTGGTGGTGTTATCTCCAAATTTAACAACGCCGTCCACACGTTGCCCTAATTCATATTCCTTCCGGCAGTTACCCGCATGAAGGATAGAGACACCGCGTTGGTGGGACTTCTAGCAGAGACATTGTACGGTGACGTGTGACTGTTGGTCTGTAAACTGGTAGCCACCGATAGAGATGATACCGACGTTATTCTCCTTAAGATGATTTTGCCACTAAACAAACATGGCCACTCCTACGATCATATATGCCTTTCTGAAAGTATCCACCTATGCTTTTTTCATGAGCATGTCTCTAAACTTTAGGCAGGCCTTTCGTAGGATCTCTAAATCTTTCACGAAATACAATTACAACTTGCAATTGAAATCAAATACACTATTTTTTTTTGACCAGCGCGTCATACCACTTCTCAAAGTGCTCCTTTCCCTCAACCGAAATCTCACCAATGCCGTAGTCCTCCTTTGGTGGCAAGGGACCCTATACCCCGCGTTTTATTTGTTATTGAAAATTTGGGAGAAATATCCCTGGGACAAAGACTCGTCCAAGCCGAATATTTTGAGCATCTTGGACGTCATCGGGAGAAATTTCCGCGAGTCAATAAAGTGGAGCAGGCCATAACGAATGATGTAACATGATCTCACCACCGTTCATTATGACCTATGGAGGCCATTATTTTTACCTCCATTACATATTTTAAAATTAAATTCCCAACAAAGCCCTTCGCATTATTGCCTAGGGGGGGATGTCCTTAAATTTTGTTGCTTTAATTTGCTGTATGAATCCGAAAAATTGGGCCATTGTGGCATCACCCTTGAATATGCAAGTCCTATCACACCCACATTCAGTGAAATGATGGTTATTTACATTTATATGAAAGCAGGCCTTGCAACACGTCTGCACGTCATAGAGGTTAGGTTCGTGCAAGTACGTGTTGAGCGCACCTTGAAGATTTGTTTCTTGTCTGCATTTAAAATCATAGAATACAAACATGAAATTACTCTTTTCCAGTGTCGGTTTGGATGGGGCTTACTTCATATAGCATAAATGTCCAAAAGGACGATGGGTCTCACATACTCTAAAAAAGTCTCATAACGCCTATGTGAACACTTTTATCTTTCCAAACTGAAAAATTGCCCACATACCTCACAAACCTTTTTGACATCACATATTGACATGTGACCTCTGCAAAAACCGGAACGTTTACGATTATCAAAACAAGTTTGGTTTGTGAACCAACACCCACAGTCTCTACAGGTCACAGTTTGACCTCCACTGGAGACCACCTTAGCGTGGCACTTTTGCAAGAAGATTTGCATTTGTGCTTGTTCTTATCACTGAAAAGCAAACGGCAATCGCGGCAAAAGTACAAACACTTAAATGCGGGTGTCAAGGATGCTATAACATCAAAATCTTTTTGCTTATCATCGTGAAAATACATATCAAGGTAGCCCTTAAAGGAATGTTTGGGGAATTAGGCCCTCATATAGGACCTGCCTCCCTCGACGTTCTCTGAACACTGTGATTTTATATTCGGAGAGGTATGTTTGAAATTGTTTCAGCTCAGTGAGCCCACCACCTTTAACAAGGTTCACACGTGCATCATGGTATAGTTCCTCTGCATTGAGTTTTTGAATATGACGTTCCATTTTGATTTGTTTAACGGTGTTCATATCCATGCATCCTGGTTCTCGTTTAACGTCTCACACAGCCTTTGCGACAACAAATGCACGGGCAAGGAAACGTTTTTCGCCATTTTGAATTTTTATGATTCCTTTGCTATTACGTCTATGTACTCTAGCGGGAGAGAGTTTATCACATCTATGACTACCCCTTCCGCACAGCTCTTTAAAGTGGTGTATCTTGACATAAAAGGGGGAAGAAGTGAGGAACGTTGCATTGCTTTGTAACACTCGTTCTACTTTAGAGAACACAGCCTGCGCGTCAAGCTGATCTGACCACCTAAATGAGACATATACAGGTTTTGACGGGAAGTTTGTGTTGTATAATTGTAGAACTAAGTTATCCTCGCCGCTGACTAAATGGTCCTGGAGACGCCCTAGCAAAGCTTTTATTTGATCCTTAAGTTAGGTTTAAGAGTCGCGATCGCTCTCTGGCGTCCCTAATTGTATGATCAATTCACGCCCAATGTAAAAAAACGCTTTAATGGTTTAATTCTCTCCTCAACGATTCGAAGAGGGATACCTTGGGAAAACTCTCCACCAACCTGATTTACTGGGCCACTAATTCTGGGTGGGATTTCTGGTAAGGGTCCGGCTGCTGCCAAATCCACCACTGGGATGTAGATGGCTCTGTTCACTCGCTCTACACCTAGTGTTGGTGACCCTGGATGTGGTGTAGGCGGGACACTAGCTCCTTGTCCCAATGGTGGCACAGCTCCCACCGGAATAATGGAGTCAACATTTCCATTATCCATTTGAACTGTAACACACAAGCACGTTTCAAACTAACATCAAAGTAAAAACTTTAAATATATTTGTTCCAATCATATTTTCTGCAAACTAACGCGTGTTTTTTTCTGTTTAAAATGAAACTGCAAAATATATTAAAATTTAAATTTCAAACTAATTTTGGTATTAATATAATATGTCGCTACAATTTTTCATAAATATAATTGTTTTAACTGATACCAATATTCGCAAAGTTTGTGTAATAAAATACACTTGAACCCAACATTCGCAAAGAGTGTGTTATAAATACACTTGAACCCTAGGACAGATACAAAATACAGTCTGGGGAAGTTAATTTATCACTATGAAAGTTTAAACCTACATTTTCAGCTGTGCCAGGGAATCGAACCCTGGACCCTTAGATCAGCAAAAATATACAGGGGTTTTCTCTCGTTTTAATAATCGGTTAAAGCAACAATATAATTATTATGCCAGTATATATTTTAAAAGCTGTATGAAATATCTGTATGTTTAAAACAGATTGAAACAATCGATCTACATTATTCCGGTTTTAAAACTTCATAATTGAGCGGCAAAATGTAATTTTCGGCTTTAAACTGACTTCCAATACCATCTTTTAGACATATAGTTAACCAGGTTTACCACAAGCACAGTGATCATTCAAGATCTCTATCATTAAATAAGGTGTTGGGAGAAAACATGTCTTAACACAAATTGGTAAAAATAGATATTGATGTTAAAAAATAATTTTTAATTTTCATAAATATGTTTTCTATCAGTAGAAATAGTTTTGTTTTAGAATTAACAAATACTTTTTTCATTGAATATTATAATTTAATTTAAATCCATTACTGTTTTCCAGCCTAAATTTCGGGTCACTTTTTTTTATTCATAAAATGCAAATAACTTAAAAGACTAAGACATCCACAAATCTGGGCTGCTAGCTGTTAATTTATCAGACAGAAATTTTTAGCCATGTCAGGAATCGAACCCGGGACCAATAGTTTAGTATACAGACATACTATCGAATGCGCTAAAGTGGTGGTTGAATTTGATCCATAGCATTGCAAACGCGGCTAAAGCGACAGTTATAATTTTCTCTCTCTTTTTTCTGGATTTGAATGTTTGTAATTATAACCTTTTATACCGTGAATATAAGAGCTAATATACTTGAAAAAGTCAAATGAAAGGTTTTGGTATGCCAGTGAGACAACAGTGGTTTGGGGGAAGTAAGGGCTTAAATAACTCTAGCGTAATTGGCTGTCTATTTCCAAGCTAGTGGCTATAGTATAATTAATTGTAGACGGTACTAACATATGTTTAATAATTAAGGAATGATAAACTTAAATATCAGGTGGTCTATCACATCCAATTCACCCCGAACATCAGGCAAACTGCTGATAGCATTTCCGGTGGCATCGGCCTGTGTGCTGAAGCTGCCAGTGGCGTGAAGAAAATGGCGCTGGGCAGATTACCAATTTCTTCTAAGGTACAGAGCCCATCTCTGCTTAGCCGCTTTCAAGGGGCGGTGTCTCCTCAGATCATCTGGATCCCAGTAATCTGAAATTAAATAAATACATATTAATTACTATTGTGGTGAAAAAACCACTTCCAATTTTATAAAGCAATAGCAGGACGCTAATTACCCATTGACCAGTCACCATCCACCAGGTAAATTCCATCCTCCCTAAAAAGCCCTAAAGGGTCAGAGCTATCCAGTGCTACTGACGCTGCAGGTGGTGGGGGTGCGTCTTATTGACAGTCTATAAAAGTAAAAAATACCGCTGTACACCAAAGACGTAATAAGCAAAATAGTAACCACTAAAATATACAAAAAAAACTTTAAAACATACCTGAATTTATCCAATTTCCGGTGAGTCGAAACTTATGATCTTAACTAGCCGCAATTATTAATTATTATGACCGAATGTAATGATTTCAAGGTATATTTAAAGTCGATTCAATGGAGTTTGCCACATATAAATGTGGCGTCTTCTTATTGGTCAATAATATTGTTTCCGCATTGGTGGTTGCCCGATCAGTGAAAGGAGCTTCTATTTAGCGTTACTTATCATTCATGGTCAGACGTCTGGTTAACACGGACGTGCTTTCCCTCTGCTGGCTATAGAGTCCGATATGCCTCGAAGGACTGCTATCCACCCTCCACGGACGTGTTTAATTTTTCCATCCACACAAATGTGGGTACACATCTTGAGCTGTGATAGGAGGAGGTAAAAGTGTTCAAATCCCTGCAAGGTCGACAAACGCTAATTACGTTATAAATACAAATCCTATACTGAATATAATAATTATGATTTGATGTTTCACCAAAAGGTCTTGGATTTGAATCCCCTTTCCCGGTGTCAATGATATCTAGCAAAATAATTTTCACTAAAAGCATAAATACTATCTTTAGCTGTTTTCACTATTCAACCCTGCGCAAATAATGGTACAACCACTAATTGTATTATTCTGTCTCTCTCATTCGGGCAAAGATATCCAAACGGTGCTGGAGGGTTCAATTTCCCCGTGTTTAGGTGTCAATTACGTGCAAATGTGGGTACACATCTCGTCCTGTGACGTAAGGAGTTAGGGGTTCCAGTATCTTAGAGGGAAATAAACGTTAATTACATCACATTTCAAATCCTGACAAATGCTGTTACACGTTTCGCCTGGCCACACACCACTGTCAAACTCTGCTTGGTGACCTATGTAAGGGCTTCAAATCCCTATCACCCCCCGGCGAAAGATACCGAGGTTCGAGACCCACCGGGCACACCGTCTAAATATCTGGCTCATATATTTATGGTGGAGACACTTGGAAGTGTAAGTGCACTTCCATTAACCTACGTTTTTTTCATCCCTACCCTAAATAAATTAAACCAATAAATAACTTGCGACCGGCATCATTAGCCTTCGAGTTCATTAGGGTCTCAGTTCACCTCTGCTCAAGTATTGGGTCAGCACTGAAATAATATATAATTGTAAGACCAACATTTTAACTCAGTCAGTAGTGTGTTTGCCTACTAAGCAAGAGGTCTTGGGTTCGATTATTTTCATTAGTCAAGACGTCTAAGAAGGTACCTGTAACAGGTCACTTTATGTGAGAGGTGGATTGCTTTATTGGGTTTAAGAAGGCTGTACATTATACTATTAACTAATGTTATTTTGGTGGCGTAGTTAGCTACCATGTAGTTAAATGTTGAGCTAAGTCACCAAGGACGGAAGATTTCAAGGTTAGAATCTCCGTTTTGTGAACTGGGCGTAGTTTTTCACTCATACTCTACACAATACGCGTTCAACCTTACCAATTCCTAAACCACAGGTGTAATTAGTGCTTAAGCGCATAACCCGAACGGGTAGTAAGACGCGGTGCTAAAATGTGTTGAGTTCGTATAATCTATCAATAATATGCCTGCAAGATCACAAGATAATTACGTTTGAGATTCCATTTTAGAAACAGGTTTTGATAATAGTTATAGGAAGGTCGTGGTTTGATCCCGCAGCTAGTTATATTTAGGTAAATTTTCATAAACCGTTTTCCACTTCCGACTCTGGAAAATTGAGATACATTCCCTTATTAAATCTAATTTCGTCAGCCTTTCTTCTTTCTTGTAATAGATGTAAGACAGGTATAACGATGGGAGGCTCTGTGTGTGTGTGTGTGTTGTAAACTGACATTAAAAGTTTTAATAATCATTCAGGGTAAGCTAAGCAAATCCATGCCATAGCACTCAATTTAAAAAGAAACATAATATATTCCTTGATCAGGGTCGAGTGTATTTAGGAATGTGTTTCTAATAATCTTTACATTCTCCCTACTTGCAAAATGTGTATACATTTCATTTAATTTTGTCTTGAGGTTTATGTGGCTAATTTTTGTTTGTGTTGATGTTATTTATTATGTCCACAAAATATAGTTTCGTCCATTAAATGATATTCAAAATTGTATTTGATATTACTTATGAGTTTATGTAAAATTTATATATATTATTTCATCAATATATAATTGCGAACATTAAATTTCTTTGTTGTTTAAGTGACTAATTTATTTTGTGTAAATGTTATTTTTATGTCAATAAAATTGCGTAGTTTATTGACGCATTGGTTTCGTGTAGAGCCAGACTGTCGAAGGCGGGGGGAGTTAGAGATTCGAATCTCATCCGGGTAAACTAGGGATATTTTCCACTCTCCCTCTTCACAATTATGGGCTTACTTTCTCTAAATTCAAACTTCCCAAATATCAATCCGTTAGCGTAATTAGTATTAATCGTATAACCCAAATGGTTAGGACGCGGTTCTAAAATGGGATATTTACCCGTCTGCACTCTTTAATATTGTATTCTGACAAAGCTGTCACGTCTATATGGCAAGCACCTTTCTGTCTTTGAAACTCCAACAACAGGTTCTAGGGAAATAACTGGCTCGCGCAATTTGAAACACTATATTGGTGTTCAAATCAATGTTTGGGTGATGATAGGAATTTTAATACTTGCCTAGGTGTACTATTGGTAGTTCTCCCTAAATGGTTTTCCACTCTTCTTCCACTTAGACGCTGGAAGATTTCCTTACTCCCCCTCCACGCAAATGTGGATTAAACCTTCACAATTCCTAAACCATTAGCGTAATTTGTACTTAAGCGTATAATACTAACGGGTATTAAGACGCGGTTCTAAATACCAATAAGCTTAACTTCGTGGCTATTAACAGGTAAGTTGAGGGATTCAATCCTGGTCGACGGTATAGCTCTGCCTTCACACAAGTGCAGGTACAATTTATATCTTCCTCAGCCTTGTTATTACTTATGCATTTATGTAGTTATATATTATTTCATCAAAGTATAGTTGAGGACATTAAATTCAAAATACTCAATTCAATATTATTTGTGAATTAATGAAAGAGTTGTGTATTATTTAGACAGAATATATATGAGAATATTAAAATAAAGCTTTTTATGTTTGTTCAAGTGGCTCAAGGAATAAAACAGTTGTTTCTTTTTTTTCACTTTACCCTTGGGTAGCAATCTACCGTAACAATTTATAAATAAAAATGAATTTTATAATAATATTTGTATACATGAATCTATGATTACATTGTCTAATGCGTCGTTATAATTGACGGTCGATGACAGAGTGATCACCATTTGATTCCCGTTCTGAGATGGATTTTCAAATATGGGTACAGTTCTACCAGCTCTAGGAAAATCTGGTTGAGCAGCAAAACCCCCTTTTTTACTCTCGCAAATAGGGGGGTGCAATTAGAAGGAAGTACGACCGTTCTAACAGACATTCGCTGTGCTAAAGATATCGAGGCTCAAATCCCTGTATACATGCCATCTACATGGCAGGTTCATCTAATTTTGGCTGGGGGGAGGTTTAAATCAAATCCCTGCCATAAAAACTGTAGGTATTTCAATCTCCGAATCATTTTATTAATCATCCCTACCACACGTTTAGCCTGAAAAGGGTGCGTGTAGCCCCAGGCAGTGGAATTCACGGTTCGATTATCCTCTAAGGTGTACTGTCACTAGTTTCCCTTTCTGATGCTGGAACATTTGATATCTCACTCCTCCGATGCAGGGCTGAAACCTACATCACCACATGTCTATGGAAGATACCAAACAACCAATTTTATTAGACTTTTGTGGTGGTGGGGGGGTAGCGGCCCTTAACTGAGGATTCCGATGCCCCTTATTGTGCATAATCATAGTTGTGTTAATGATCTCTAGTTGCGGGAAAAACCCATTACCACATAGATGGGGGAAGGGGGTGGGGGATGGGTTGCGACACGTGGAAACCCCACGAGAAAAACCCATTACCACATAGATGGGAGAAGGGGGTGGAGGTATGGGTTGCGAAATTAGGAAAACCAATTGCCTGGGGAAAGGGGGAAAGGGGTAGTAAGGGTAAAAGTGAAAGGGAGTCTTATGGCTGCGAACGTCTGCCAGCTGGTTGGTGGTCACACTCTTCGCTAATCTACCGTCGGAAAGGGTTCGCGCTCACTCCCTTATCAGCGATACCACGGGAGGAGCGCCCGACGCCATGGGCTACACGCCAATAAACTCATACACAAATAAATAAACTACTACACCAGTCCCAATGCTACCCAAACATAAAATCCAATGAGCACACATAAAAAACCTATGGCCACACATAAAAAGTAATGAGTACACATAAATAAAAGCAATGAGTACACATACAAAACCAGTTTGGACAATAATTAACAAGTTTGGAACACTGGAAAGGGGTTTGGGGGAGGGCAGGTGGAAAGCCAACATCCAATCAGAGAGCAAGGGGCGTGGTCACGTGACCAACTCTAAGCCTATCAGCGTCGAGTTCTATCCGGCCCTCCCAGCTACTTCTTATATCTGGTCAAGCTAACAAGCTAATTCTCTCCCAGCAACTCTTTTTTTTCTTCAGTCATTTTGTTTATGGAAGACATAACCTATAAGTTTTAATAAATTAGAACTAAATAGTTTTTGAATTTGCGATTTATAGTAAATGGATATATAAATATCAGGCAGGCAAGTTTACCAGAGACACAGTGTTTGTACATCATTGCTAACATTATGCATACATTTATGTAGATTCACATTAAGATTTTTCAAATACTTTGCTTTTTTTACACTGTTGCCATGTTTGATCTACTTGATTATTTGATCAAATCAATGGTTAGTTGATCGGATATTGTGATCCCTTATTGACTTTGCTGAAACCTGAACTTTTATTTACCTAAGATCAAGTTGATTGGAAATCCAATGATTAAATAATCAATATGATGTCTGTGCAACATACTCCTAGTTTAAGTTTTATTTTATTTTTGTCAACAAAAAGTGTAGCTACAAAACTTAAATTAATTATTAGTAAATATCACATAGGCTAAAACAATAGCTGCTAAAGCTGTTTAAAATAAAAGTTTCCAATTTGATTGGTTCCAATCGAGTATCATATGAGGAAAATGGTTCAACCAAATTTGTTTATCTTGGATCTGTCTGACGAAACTATGACGAAGGGTCTTCTAGTTTGGATAAAATATTAGAATGTTTCACCCTAAATATAATTTAATTAATATTCGATGATGGGTTAATTCTAAAATCCTAGCCATACTAACACTAGTGTTATATCTTTAATGTGCAAAAAGTTTCAACTTTCAGTAGAATGCCTCGGTCCTGGCACAGATTTTTCTGATTACCAAACCCTTCCTTCCCCTCTGTCAAGAGATCTTGTGAATGTGGGGAATGCCAGGCCTCCACCGTGGTTCGGATTCCACGTTAAACTGTAGGTCCTCCATTTCATCTCACAATCACCCTACCATTACGCATTAGCGTAAGTGCGTATAACCCGAACGGGTAGTAAGACGCGGTGCTAATAGTAATAATAATAATAGTTCTGTAGAATGATGATTGATCTAACCATGCATTTAGGAAGTTCAATATAAAAGTGTAAAACATAATCATATAATGGCACAAATTCTGAAACATATTCCAATATTTAGAGCTGAATATGGGCCACAATATTATCTTATCCCCATAATTTCTTCTGCCATAGTTTGTATGAAAACATCTTAAACGATAAACTGTGTTAACATAACGTTGTACTGACTTCACCCACTTCCAAGGCCGGCCCTAGTTTTACCCGCCTGTACACCCTATGACGTCATAGTGTTATCCAACTGGAGTCCAAGAGAATAATTATTTGAGGTATCATCAAATCTCGGACAAATATAATTATGAGTGCCATAGAATTATGACCATAGATGATCGAAAATAATATAGCAACTTTAATATAAGTAAATATGTGGTGCTCAATTTGTGCCAAAATTTATGTTACCTTCCCGTAAATTGTGCCGTAAGCCCGCAATAGTGCTCGTAAAAATATTCAAACACGCTGGGTGCTGCTAGCTTCGAAATGCATTACCACTAAATATTGGCACAAATTTCTAAATCTATGACCTATTTTTAGTTTTACCATAAATACATCCAGCTCCTGTAATTTGTGACCTCATATTTTTATATAAAATATTAAAACAGTGTGGATGCGGCTGAGAGCACTATCAACATTACAAATTATGATACCTATGCCAACATTGAATACCAAATTTGAGTCGTAAAGCATATTACACACCTATTATTTGTGTCATCATAGTTTTCATGAAAATACCAGTAGCCTCACGTTCTAATTAATGAAGGTCGTTTAAAGGAAGTGCACTCACATTAGTATGGAGTGTGTGTGTTTGTGTGTGTGTAAAAGGGGCTGGGTAGATGTGATAAATCATAATATGTTCAAAACCACATTGCTAAGATATTGCCTTGACCTCACAGTCAGCGGCAGTCAGTATATTATCATGAGGCTGACTCGTATTAAACCATGCGACCGCTGTTGCAGTTAACCCCTCTCCTTCAAATAAGATTCTAGCCTTATCTGATGTCAGCTCCTATGTTACACATTTGAGAAACACGTGTGGATATTTAGTGCGGAACTAGTTTTTTTGTGTGAAGAGTTGGCATTTTAATAGTTTTCGTGAACAAAACAAAAAACCTTAGTTAGCTACCAGCAGCAGTTCAATACTAAAAATAACGAAAATGTTGCCAATAATATTTGCTGAATTTGTGCATTAAAAAAACATTTTTATAGTTGGTGCTGCCTTAATTTTCCATAAAACACTTTAATGTACTACCGCCAATCACTACTACTTGTGCAACCTAAATAAAAAAAATCTTTAATACAGGCCACAGGATATTATTTACTATTCCTTAGGGTGTGCCCCATAAATAAATCAGTTGTATATCTTGTGCCATAAATAGTTTTGGAGAAAAGCAGCACATAACTGCTAGTGAAACAGGCAGTACCAACATTTTAAAACTACAGATAATATTAACAACATTAGTGTCACAATTTAATAAGAACATATAGTATAGTTGTGATAATATTCTTGCTTATTTAAAATATCATGAAAATAATATTGTTTAATATATTAGTATTAGCTCAAATTTTCCTACGTATAAGATTGTGACTGTGTGTTGTGTGTGTGTGTGTGTGTGTGTGTGTGTGTGCGCGTCCAGTGTGGTATTTACACAAGATGCACGAATCGACACATTCACACAAAGGAACTGTTGATGGACTCTTTAGAAGTGGATACAGGATGAGGGAGAGAAATCAATTCGTCACTAACTCTTATCAAGCCTTCGAGAGATCTCATATACCCCAAAAGGTGTTTGATTTATTTTATTTACAAACCCTTTTCAATTGTAAGATATACTTTAGAAATGTAACTCTCACAATAGACAGAACCATCGATGATGGGGAAATCAGGGTTACGAATTTCAGTCAGATGTATTGAGGCTGTTTGTTCCTAAATAATTGTTTTACACTCTTCCTAAACGCCAATTTGGATACAATTCCTATAAATAATTCCTTCTATTTCCAATTAGTTTAATTAGTACAAAGGCGTATAACCTGAACAGGTAGTAAGACTTAGTGCTAAGAAAACGTTACATAACAGTATGGTGACCATAATTTTTTTTTAGAAAAAGCAGGACACTAGAATATATCACATATATGAGTAGCATGGTGTGCGACGTGCGTGTATAACTTATGTATAAAGTAGATAGAAGAAAAATGAGAGATAGAGAAATAAAAATAGTTTAAATATAATACAATTTATTAAAATTCACTTTTGAATACTAGTTTAAGAGAGCGAGTTACATAAGTCAAATTTATATACATCAATTATTAGATTGGCTTTTATTATTGTGTACATAGCCTTTTTGTAAATAATACTTGTGCCTAAGACTTATAAATAACTTACAAAAATAAATATTTTAGGACTAATCTACGTGTACAAACCCATTGGTAAATAAAACATAGGACTACAGTACTTAAAAATTCAATAAAGAGAAAGTGAATTTTAAAATAACAATTTAGGAACTACTTGTGCTGGCTTTTGCTTCATATTCATAACATTCATATTTATCTGAGCTATGAATTGCTTTTAGAAGCTTTTCTTTAGATTTCCGGTATTGGATCATTTCCATACAGGTTTCGTCAAAATTGGTGTAGACCTGCATCACAGCCTTTAATGTCCCAATACTCATTTGGGTTTTTTCACTCTCCCAGTGGTTATTTATTATTGAAAAAAGTCTCTCAACTGAAGAACTCGTGGCAGACAGGCAAAGGATAAACTCACATAGCAACTGCAGGTTTTTAAGAGGTTGAAGCTTGTTGTTCATAAAAGTAAACACTCCCAACCACCTGGTTTGAGTAGGAATTTTACTCTCATTCCACTCAGGAATTTTGTCCCCAGCTAGAAAGTATTTAACGCTGTGATTTCGTCAAAAAGACCATCTTTCATCTACAGTAGAGCCAATGGCATCTTTGAAAGCCTCATACGAAGCCAGCACCTTCTCCCACGTAACATGCTCATGTAATCTGAACCATACAAAAAGTTTTAACTGTTGCAGATTAGCAGTCCAATTTTCTAAATATGCAATGCAACCGGAGTATAAAGCCTTAGCCTCTGTAGAAAAATCACTTCTGTAATTCACCTCGCTGACTGTTTCAATGCTGCTAAGACTGCCAGAATTTTCCCTGCTTTTCAATTTCTCAAGCAGCTCAAAATATTCTAGTGCGGTATCAGTTGCACACTTATTATCACCTTCAATATTTAAAATTGCCTCGTGAAATAGAAAGCAAACATTGAGAACAAACCACAACCATGCTTCACCCACAGGGTTTTCAAACAAATGTTTCAATATTGTTGGGAAGCAAGGAGAAGTTAGGAAATACTCCTTCAAAGGTTCATACATTAAGAGAATACGCTCCACAGCTGGTATCAAACGGAGGAATCGAGTCTTTGAAAAAGATAGAATCTTCTTGTACTCCATTTGGACAGACTCACAAAAAGTTTTTAATGTACTTACACGGGCAGTGTGGATATAAAAATGTTTGTAAATCTTGACAACTACTACTTCAATGGCAATTGGTAACAAGTCTGTTGTATTCTGAATGCAGTTGTTTATCACATGTGCAACACAGCCTACGCCAACCACAGCTTTTGCACAAGAGGTGTTAAGCTTCTTTAACGTGTTTGTTTCTCCTCTTCGATTAGGGCCTCCAAAATTAGTGTTGGTATTGTCTGCAGAAAGACCAACACAATTATCCACTAAATTTAATGAAAACAAGGTAGAGTAAACGTAGCTATATAACTGTTCAAATGTTTCTCCAGGAAGGTCTTTCAGTTCCAGAAGTTTGACTTTTACTCCCTGGGTACAGTCAAAGTATCGTACAATCAATGGCACTATCTTAATGTTATGGTGATTGGAAGAATCAATCATAATGCTGAAATAATGTGCTGTTCCTAAATCAATATTCAATCTCTCCTGGGCCTCTTTCGCTAAAACGTTTTTACAATTGATTCCGTTTTAGTGCGGGCTGAGGAGAACTTCGGTTCAAAACTACCTGCTACCAGCTTCGACGTACAGTCAAGGGAACGAAAACTCTGCATATGTTTAATTGTATGATATGCAAAAGTACCCTCTTTGGCAGCCAAAATAAACATTTCAGAAGTTAATACTTTTTTTTTAAAGAACTTGCTTACCGAACTACTTGATGTAGCTGCATTTACTGCTAGTAAGTGTTTTCGTTGCTTCAAATGCCTCACAATGCTTGTGCGACCACTATTGCTTAGGTCAACTTCACTTCTACACAGTTCACAAATAACAATGTGAGCGTTATCACTGTATTTTAGTTTGATGGAAGGGTATTCTCTTTGCAAAGAAGAATTAAATGAACATTTTCTGCGTGGCTTCCCCATCTCACAGCACTTTGGTATACTAGCTTTTATTATTATTTACAAACTAATAGAACAACCACAGCATGTTGAGTGTTTGCCAACTGCTCAAGGATGATGTTCCTTGCGCTGGCGCTGTTCAATTCAACATATTATTTTCTTTTACTTCAAAACTTAGTATTTTTGGAAATACTTGGTTTTAAAAAAACAGTACCTTTTGCTGTACTATCGCATGCTCTGTATGACAGCAGGACATCATCCTAAAAAACAGTACTGTACTGCAAAAAAACATTACGTATGGTCACCGTACATAACAGGCATCGCTGAATAATACACAAGTATGACATAATAGCTCCTCAAGATTATAAAATAAACAATCATAGGTAACTAGAGATATGAGATGGAAAATCTCCTCTATATTTTTCTTTAAAAAAATAGCAACTTATCAAATGTATAGTAATAATAACAGTAAGAATAATTAATGTTAATGTTATTAGTAGCAGTAGTAGTAATATTAGTAAAGAAACACCTGCTTCGTTGGCCGCATGGTCTAACACGCAACTCTCGCAATAGACTATACCGCCGATAACAGCGAGATAGGAGTACGATCCCGGTCGGGTATCTTGAGGACGGTTTTCCTAAATGATTTTCCCCATTCTCACTCCAGAATAATAGAATTATTCGATGGCCGTGGGCTCTAGCGTTACTCTCGCAAAAGACTAGAATGCAGAGGATGGGGAGATCGGAGTTCGGTTCGATTGGGTACACTGAGGATGGTTTTCCCTTAATGATTTCCTACTCTCTCTTTATCTCTCCACATAAATGCGGGTGCACTTCCTCTACCTACCTCATCCTTATCCCATTAGCGTAATTAGTACATAGGCATGTAACCCAAACGGTTAGTAAGAAGTGGTGCTAGTAATAAAAAATAATGAACACATTACCTCATCTGTCTGCTCCAAATTGTGTTGTATATCAGTCAGAATTCATATAGTAACTAACAAAATTGCTCATATTGCGTTTTATAACATAATATAATGCATATATTATAAAAAATATACTACAATAATTGATTCTATATGTTTTCCGTCATGAATTCTAGCAGTATATTATTTTGCGATAGGCCTGTCAGCTTCGGATTCAATTCTAGGTGTATGCCACTAGATTACACTATTGTACTATCGATAGTTTATAACAAGTAAGAAACTGTAATGGATTTTGGAATGTTGGATTGTGTGAAAGTGTAGTGGTAAAGAAAATCCAGGAACAATAACCTAAAACCTAGTTCTTAATTTATTGTGCTAATTTCTTCCCTTACGTTTGACTTTTAACAAAATAAAAAAATAAAAATGAATATAATCGGATACATTGGAGAGAATAAAATTTGAAAACTCACCACTAAAAGAAGCCATATTTTTTTAAAAAAACATGGTAGTTTTTATGATGCTTTGTTGTAAAAGAGAATGTGTGTACTGTTAGGTGGAATGACAATAATTCTGTGGTTTCAATGTATTTGGTGAAGCGTTATTTTACTGCAGAGCATAGTCGAATTAATATTATTTAGCCTAGTGTAGTAAGATAATACAGCTCCTACATGAGAATAAAAGACCAATTTGATTCAAATCTTTCCACATTAGTCATATAGCCATATGACTTTGGTACACAAAGAAAGTAGCAGATTTAATCTAATATGTCAACGCGAATAAATTTAAATATGTCATGACTCGTGTTGCTTCTTAGCCTACCTATATGTTGTTTAATAACTACTCGTAGGTGAACTGGTGGTCGGGGATAAGGTGTCAGACCTCTGTGCTTGGGGTCTGGGGTTCAATCCTTGAGGTGCCACCGGCCGGCGACGCAGGCCGCATGCGGCCCGTAGTTTCTTGCTGATCTAGATCATAGTCTTCTCCTCGCAGTTAAGAGAAATTAATCAATAAATATTGTTTCCTCATGAAAACCAGATCCATCGGGTTTGTCTCATGGTCTATGGTAAAAATTGAAAATATTCGCACGTACAAAATACCCTCTAAATTATTTTCGTGGGAAAACGAGATACGCCAATTTGTTAGTAATAGTATATTGTATCAAGATATGAATTTTAATCAAAATCGTTAAAGTCATAGTTTTTTTTTTCTTTTTCCACCCTTATGTAAACTACTCTTAGTTTTTTTTTTAGGGGTGGGGGATCTTTAATTTTAAAAGAAAACATTGTGTGATCTTATGAAACCTCAAGACACCACGTCAATATTATAACTGTGCATAATTTCAGCTTTCTAGGTAATTTAGGGGATTCTTGACTATGTGGAAACACACAAAACTTTAAGAAATTAGGTGTAGAGATACATTACCAAATGGTGTGTATTTTAATAAATTAAATCATAAAATCGTTATTTTTAAAGACTGAATATTTGATATTAATTAACCAATCTCATCGATCTATATAATTTTAGCACACAATTATATTTTGGTAAAATCTTGGAAAAATGTACTATACAACAGTACAATCGGTGTGAAGTCTTAAAAGGAATCTGTGAAGGGACATGCGATGTGGACTTTTAGTGTCAAAAGTTTTCCCACCCCTGGGTTAAACATTATTTCAAAGACAGAGATGTGTAGTCAGCATAATATATTGAGAGGGGAAAGAGAAATGCAGCGGCCTTCGAGGAGGGAATTCTAGCGTGAAGCAGAAGATACAAGTTTTTAGGTGTTTGATTGAAAATTATCATGGCATGAATTCAGCTCTAAGTATTGGTATAGGTTTCATAATTTGTACCGTTAGTGGTGCTGCCAACTTCACGGACCTGGCTATCCCACACACATCCAGCCCGTAGCCTAAGGCCGTACCCAGCCATTATATTCAAGGGGAACTTGGTGGGCACTTCCCCCAATTGCCAAAGGATAGAAAAAATTATAAATAGTTCTATAAGCTATCTGAAGTGTTTTTATGGTAGCACAACCCCCTAACTGCCGGAGGCTAAGACGAATTCTAAATGTTAAATAACTCTTGAAGCTCTCTAAAGTGTTTTCTTATGGCAACATTACCCCCTAACTGCCGAAGGCTAGGACATATTCTAAATATTAAACACCTCTAGAAGCTATCTGAAGTGTTTTTTTTTTTGTGATAGCACAGCCCCTTAATTTGTTTTTGTACCTTAATTTTGATATTGTTTGAGCTATAAATTAAGTCATATATATTTTGTTTATAAAATATTGAAGGGGGGAAGGGGTTTAACCCCCAAACCCTCCCCTCTGACTATGGCCATGCCATAGCCCCCTTCAGTTTTCTCACACTACATTCGATAAGGAAGTTGTAGAGTTGACTACGAACCCACGGGTGCCAGAAAATGTTTCATTTATTCAAATTATAGCTCTTTGTATTCAAATTATGTACAAACTAGTCTCATTTTCTAATCTAAGTAATATGGATTAGGTTTGATAGCTTAGAGAAAAAAAAATACCCTCGGTATCGTAGAGAGAGGATGGGGAAGCTTCAGTAAAAAATTGAATGTGGAAAATAGAACCTGGCACACTCAGTTGGAATTAGAGCGCCTCAACCTTACCATCACCAGCAATTCAATATATAGAGAGCCTGACGCCTCTGACTACATGACCATCGGTGCAAGTTTTATTAGTAATACAAGCTATTCTTACCATAAAAATTATACTTGAAACAAACAAAAAATATCAGTAACGCAAGATGGATGATTATTACTTCAGTAAGAAAATAAAAGGTAACTTAATATGTTTTGGGAAACCCAAAATTTAACCATGTAAATTAGTCCTATCAGGGTTTTCTTTCCTTATTGACTTTTGAAATCTAATATTAGATTACTTAATTAGATTATATTTTTAACAAAAGCTACAAACTTTTAATGAGCATAGCCAAACTTAGTCAAAACTTAGGAGATTAGCACCTACCTTATCAGGAACAAATAATATAATGGGAAGTTTCTGAAGGCTACTAAAAATATCAAAGTAAAACTTTTGTTCTGATACAAAATTTATACTTTACTCAACTTTTACTATAAGGGTTAAAAATGTTAAATATTAGTCGTAGCTCCATAACATTTTCAAATCAATATTTTTAAACTGAAAAATTACACTTGGCAGGAAAGTTGAGATTTGTATCAAGATTGGCTGCACTAAGAGTGGTTTATCAAATTTCATTTTTAAGATTTATCTCTTCACGGTAATGCATTTCCTCTAATCTGCCCTTTTCATCTCTCTCCTTCTCACCTCTATCTTTCTCATCTTGATCCTTCTCATCTCTATCCTTCTCATCTATATCCTTTTCATCTCTCCCCTTCTCACCTCTATCTTTCTCATCTTGATCCTTCTCATCTATATCCTTTTCATCTCTATCCTTCTCATTCCTATTCTTCTCATCCCTATCCTTTTCATCTCTATCCTTCTCATCTCTATCCTTCTCATCTCTATCCTTCTCATCCCTATCTTTCTCATCTCTATCCTTCTCATCCCTATCCTTCTCATCTCTATCCTTCTCATCTCTATTCTTCTCATCCTTCTCATTCTAATCCCTATCCTTCTCATCTCTATCTTTCTATTCCTTATCCTTCTCATCTCTATCCTTCTCATTCATATTCTTCTTATCCCTATCCTTCTCATCGTTATCCTTCTCATCTCTATCCTTCTCATATATATATCCTTCTCATCTCTATCCTTCTAATCCCTATCCTTCTCATCCCTATCTTTCTCATCTCTATCCTTCTCATTACTATATTTTTCAACTCGACTCTTCTCATTCCTGTCCTTCTAATCCCTATCCTTCTCATCCCTATCCTTCTCATCTCTATCCTTCTCATTACTATATTTTTCAACTCGACTCTTATCATTCCTGTCCTTTTAATCCCTATCCTTCTCATTCCTATCCTTTAAAGTAATGTATATCAATTTTTTTTAAGAGCAATATATCTGAAGGGCCATACATGTATTACGTAACGCAATTTTAGGCCCTTTTTACCTACCTCTACCCATATCACGCTACGTAACGCTTTGGCAAACCCCGGGTCCTTCCATTAAATTACGTAATGATTCCAGTTTCAACTATAAAAAAACACCCTTTCCTCATATAATTTATACCATTTTAGAATAGGCTGGTTTTTTTTAGTAGACTAGTTATTTTCCCGTCAGATCTTATGAGTTTAAAATAAAAAGGATTTCGAATAAAGGATGCAATTTCTAGTCAAACATTTTTATTTGTATTTACAAAAAGAACGATTTTAAAAGTATGAAAAAGCTTAAGTTTATAAATGACTATTTTTAATTATTGTTTTATAAAATAAAACTCTGTTACGTTACGCTAGCCCCCATTCCTCTCCCTTATGTTACGCAGCGTAAGGATACAATGGACCTCCCTCTCCCTCATTTCCGTTACGTGTTACACGTATGGCCCCTGATACATCTATTATATTTCAGGTCATACTTGGTAGGAAATGTTCTTATCATCAGACTTTATGAGCTAAGGAAACTCTACTTTAGGAAATTTTTAAAATAATTAATCTTTTCTAATTGAAACTTTATTATAGAAACACTTTATTAATACAAAGTAAACATTTTCTTTAAGTTGCAACATGAAACTACTTCGCTCCTCATTTCCCTAGTACGCCTCTTCAGTGATCCCTAGGCTTTACAGCTGACGGTGGAACTGTTGAGGATCCAACCAACCTTCGAGTTGAGTACTAAGCATACATTACTTGAGAAATTAATAGTATAGATGGACCCATATTTTTGGCCCCCCTCTAACCTCTAGACCAGCATCGAGGTCTCAAGATGCGTCATCATCCACCACCCTCTTGTACCCCACTGAGCATTGATAACCAAAACTTTAGTCTTAGGTTAATTAGCTCTGGTGTTAAACATACATAAGAGCGCATAAAGAAATGGTTTGATAGTAATATTTAAAAAGTAATACCATGCCGTTACCTGCATCGGTGGACACGTTAACTAGATGTCAGACTCGTCCAGTCTAATTTACCGTTAATAGGAAGGTTGGGGTTCAAATTTCGAGATTTGGTTGACCGTAATAAGTTAAGTTTAACACTCTCTCCTTCCACATAGACACGGGTATTTTCTCTAGAATCTACCTTCCTAAACCCTATCTCGTAAACGTATTCTAGACGGGTGGTAAGGAATGGTACAAAACAAGGCAAAATGATACAGTACAGCAGATAATAAGCATCAAATCCCCATAAATGAAGGTACTTCAATTGTTTGTTTTTAAATAATTTTCCTGTTCCATCAATAAATGTAAAAATGTCACTATAATTAATTTTAAAATAAGTTTTTTCTTCCTTTTCAAGCACTAAGAGGTTGTCTCCCTGGATTTGTGCCCTCTCGTACACTTAAGGTTGTGCAAGCAAGTATGACATTGTTTTTGACATTTTTTTTATGGGATTTTTTTTCTCTCTTGACGTGATGGAGAGGAAGATAATTCATTAGAAACAATCTCACTCCCTGCGGTTCTTTCAACACCTCTATTTTAATAAAATGAATTTGTATATCTGTATGTCATGAGCATTGCATGATATCTACCCCACACATAACTCTGAAAATAATATATATTAAGGTAGGTACACGAACATATGCACCTAGAAACTAGAACTTAAAAATTTGGATTTTTTTAAATTAATTAAAAACTGAGTCGAAAGAAATGAAAATAAGATAAATAATTTCTGTCTGTTTGACACAAATAAAAGCGTTAACACGGGAAACTCCGGGTACTTCTACTTGTCTTAAATAAAGGTTGTTGAGGAACATATTTGGCTTTTTACTTTCTCGCTATCTTACAGGTAGAAAAAGTATTGTGACTGTCGAAAAAATCGAACTCAACATTTCAATGAATCTCGACGTTTCATGACCCCCCGAGTCCGAAAAAGTGGTTTTTGAATTTCTGCCTGTCTGTCTGTATCTCCGGCTAAAGCCTAAACTATTTTACCGATCGGCTAAAACTTGATATCTAGGATTTTAATAGGGCTGCCCCAAGGGATTCTTAGAATTGGATATCTAACCCTAGAGTTAAGGGTAGTTTACTGAAGGGCAAAAAGAGAAAAAACCGACTTTCTCAAAATTTAATTTAACAATCTTGATTAAATTTTATTTCAAAACATTTATAAATATTCCAAACAAAATGGTTACTTTCAATATTTCGGCAAAATGAATACTAGGGCTTAGGTCAGATGCGTAAATTCTCATTTTTTATCATATCTCCGAGACTATTTGAGATATAAAATTACTTATCTTCGCAAATATGTAGATCTATTTATAAAACTAATAATTTTTTCAAAACATATTTTTATAAAAACAATAACGTTCAATATTTACGCAAATATATTTATTTTTTAACTTTTTGAACATTAAAGGTAAGATATTACGAACTTAAAAAACAAAATCTAACCCGAAATATTGAGGGACGACGATGCCCGTACCCTAAAAAGTGGTATTTGCGATGCCCTTTGTGTGTCTTTTTATCCCCAAAATTAAGAGTGGTTTAATAAAAAGAGAAAAGAGGGAAAATCGATGTTCTCAAAATCGGCTCTAACGATTTTGATTAAAATTCGTACCTAGGCATTGATTAAGATTATAAATAACTGTATATTTAAATTTTCACATGAAAATGAATTTTAGGGTACTTTACAGAAGCGTAAATTTCCGTATCTATGTAACTACTTGAGATACTAAATAACTTAATAATGCAAAATTGTAGTACTATTAAAAATTAAAAAATCTCATATGAAATATATTTTTTTAAAACCAACAGTTTCTGAGATTTTGGCAAATATATTTATACAATTTTGTGTGCATTAGTTGTAAAGGGATAATACTTAATTTTAACGCACTAGTTCTCCAATGCCATAGAGTAATTAAGTAAAGCCCAAGTAAGTCTCTCAAATAGCTTATGTTATTTTTCCTTAAACCTCTTAGGATAAATGTTTGTACAGAAATGATCTATAACCATTTTAGAATAACTAGTCAATATTTATATTTTTATTGGTCAAAATTTATAAATGAGGAATTTAATAGCAATGCGATAACATGAAGATGTGCAACACCTAATAAAATGTTGAAAATTTTAACCGGAAGTCAAAATTTTAATACGAAGTGTTGACTCTTGGGGCCCAATATCAATATTTTTACTCTCTCGCTATCTTACAGGTAGGACAAGTATTGTTATCGTACAAATTGAACTCGAGATTTTGATTAATTTTGACGTTTCATGTTCTTCCGAATACGAAAAAGTGATTTTCGCAATGCCGTCTGTCGTGAGTTTGTACCTCGGGCTAGAGCCTAAACTATTTTACCGATTGGGCTAAAACTTGGTATCTAGGGTTTTCATAGGGTTAGCCCGAGGAATTTTCATAATTGAATATCCAACCCTAAAATTAAGGGTAGTTTCCTTACGCGCGCAATGAGAAAACATCAATTTTATCAAAATCGGCTTTAACAATTTTGATTAAATTTCATTTCTAAGCTTTGATAAGTATTACAAATCAAATAGCTACTCTCAACTGTTCGTCAAAATGAATTTAAAGATTCGGGTTTGATGAGTAAATTCTAATTTTTAATTTTATCTCCGTAGTCTTTTGAAATATGAAATTACTTGTTGCATACATATAGATCTATTTATAATAAACCTCTTTTACTTATATTTGTGACACAAGAATATCCTATCCCCATAATTTGTGCTGCCATAGTTTTTGTGAAAACTTAAAAAAAACTCTGGGTGCTGCCAACTTCACGCAGCAAACCCTAAAGCGTTTATCAACAGTTCCTTTGTGTGAATGTGTCGACACATGCATCTTATGTAAACACCACACTGGACACTCAAATATATATATTATTGCTTTTAGTTATTATGAAGATATTATTGCTTAATATATTAGTTTTAACTTATTTTCTTTTGCGACTATATATATATATATATGATATATATGATATATGATATGTATATGTTTAATATATTAGTTTTAACTTATTTTCTTTTGTGACTATATATATACAGTCGCAAAAGAAAATAAGCTAAAACTAATATATTAAGCAATAATATCTTCATAATAACTAAAAAAATAATATTTTATTGATATTAAAAAAACTACGAACATAGTCACAACTGTACATACTGTTATTTTTAACAATTTGTGACGTTAGTTTTGTTAATATAGTTTGTAGTTTTAAAATGTTGGTGCTGAATGTTTCAATTAGCAGTTTTTTTGCTGCTTTTATCCAAACACATTTATGGAACAATATTATATAAAAACTGATTTTCTTATGTAGCACAACCTAAGGAATAGTAATTAATATCTATTAAGAATTTATTCCGTTTAAGTTATACAAGTGGGGATTTGCTGTAGTAGGCCTATATTAAAATATTTGATGGAAAATTAAGTCATTATCAAAAATGGAAATGGGTTTTTTTGAAGCACAAATTCAATAAACATAACTGGCAAAATTTTCGTAATTTATGGAATTAAGCTGGTTCTAGTAGCTAACAAAAGTTTTCTGCTATTTTCACAAAACTATTTAAATGTATAAAATTTACACATAACAATATTTCAGCAATAATTATTCGCATGTGCTTGTCAAATGTGTAACTAGGTGGTGTCATCATAAAAGGCAAAAAGCGTATATGAAAGAGAAGAGCTATCTGCATCTGTGGTCTTAAACGAGTCAGCCTTGTGACTTATTACCACTTACTGTGAGGACAAGGCAAGAATCTTGGCGAGGTGGTTTTGTACATATTATGATTCATCACATATCCCCACCCTCTGTTTCACACATACACATTCCACACTAATGTGGGTGCATTTCTTCTAAACGACCTTACTTATTGAACGTTTGTTACTGGGGTTTAGTTTTCATAAAAACTATGGCGACACAAATTTTGAGACTAGGATATTCTTGTGGCACAAATTTTGCCCGATGAAAAGGAAATACATTTAGAAAAATATATTATAGTATAATAATGGTAAGAATACTTCTTAATGGCACACTATAACATATAGGGATTCGGTAACTCATATTTGTCTGCATCTAGCCATAAGTGTACACTGTGATTAGCTTTACAACTAATAAAAAAAAATTTATGAAATTTTTAAAAAATTTGAAAAAATATCAACATTAAATACTAAAAGAAAAAATTTAAAAAATATTTAATCAATACATTTAACAACTATATGCAATTTACTAATTTTTAAATTTTTCATCTATGGTACTAAAATATATGCTCATATATTTGTCCGAGGTTGTTGCTATCTTGCATTTCTTGTGGACTCCAGTTGGATATCACTATGACGTCACAGGGTGTACATGTGGGAGAAACTAGGGTCAGGCTTGAAGTGAATGCTGGCCAGTACAGCTTGGTGTTAACAAAACTTAACGTTTCAGGTGTTTTTACGGAAACTACGGTGGCAAAAATTATGGAGATAGGATATTCTAGTGGCACAAATTCAGCACTAAATATTGACATAGGTTTCAGAATTTGTGCCATTAGTGGTGCTGCCAACTTCACGGACATAGAAGATAAGTCGTACAGACTGTTCAGGATAGGTTTTTACCTGGATGACAGTTCGAAAATCATATGTTTAGTTTTTGGGTTGCCAACACTTGTAAATGATCACAGTTTTGTTATAAATGTAAATATCTTTAATTAACTGTCATATATTACATTTAAAATAACATAAACTTAAAGTTTTCTCATAGTATTTCATTTTTTAAAATAATTTCTTTTTATCCAACTCGAAACAATATTTTAAACATAATTAAAAGTACTTATTTTTCGTTTTGGAACTTAATTGATTATGTTTAATATAGTGCACACATCAATACCTTTTAATACAGGCATCGTATTTACTTGGAAAAGAAAAAATTCTTGTCTTTTATTTTTACATACAATAAATGATTTTATGATTATTTTATCGTATTTTGGAATATTTAACTGAATAAAATATTTTCGTCAACTGTGTGTCTGCATAATTGTAAACAAATTGTCTACCGTTATGTTCAATCATATGGTTTAAATTCGTGAGTCACCATTTTGAAGTTATGTTCGTTAGAATTTTTTGTGAATGGGGTGCGAATATTTTTTAAGTGGAATAAAACGATAAATAAACTTTGTGTCCGTCCTCAAATAAATATATAATTAATATTGGCATAAATTACTGTGGTTAACTATCACATTAATATATTACCACCCGTTTTTATTACAGTCATCCAAAGTGTTAGATGTCAGCTGTTTGCGTAGTGATATATTAGGAACTACTTCTTGTAACATTTCGAGCTGTTATCCAGGTAAACTTAGGTCGTGAATGAATTGTAGCTTGGCTGTTTGCATTTTTACCTGACATCCGCAGGTCTTCCCCTTCTCAACCCTCCAAAATCTATGAAGTCACAAATAAGAACTACGATAGCTAGAGGAGCAATGGGACGAAAGTCGGACAACTTCCGACCTTCAACCACCATTAGATGGACTAGTGCTCGTCTTGCATTCATGTTACTGACACTGCCATGTATGGGATTTTTTTTTAACCCGCTGATACTTGAATTACATTTAAATGACTACCAGGAGAATATATTTGCAAACATTAAATAAAATAATTACATATCATCAAAGGCCTTGCTTGCTTTGACGCTACGCCACTGTCTTTAGGGTGTTTAGAGATGGGTGGAGGAAAAGGGAAACCCCCATGTGGCTAATTTATTGCCAATATAACCATATTATGCCCATCTGCGAGTTCTAATTTTTTTATTATTATTTATATCATGTAACTAGTGGTTTAAAATGAAATGAAATATCAATTTACTTTTCTCTAAAATAAAACTTAATAATAAACAAAATAAATTTAAATTTCTGTATTCGACTACCTTCTCCACCCCCACCATTATTTATTAACCCCTAGAAAATCTACTGGACTCACTGGCTACCATGGACAATTTCTAAAGAAGAAGGGGAAGAGGAGGAGACTGGGGAAGTTCGACTGGGTAGACTAGAATTAAACATTGGATTCCGCACAACAACGGTAAACGGATTCCAATATGCAATTTCAGCTGGTCCTACTCAAACAATCAATAAAGTCTGAACCATTATTTATTTGGAGAAACATGAATTTGTAATACCAAGGAAAAAATCTAAATTTAATCTTTATACATAGTAACGCGATGATTAATATTTTCCTGCTATATAATTATTTTCGTGTGGAGTAATATAATATATTTCGCCCAAATAGATTATGTTGAGTTACTCTAGAAAGTGTGTATAACGAAAGCTGTCAAGGAAAATGGATATAAGTTAAATAACCTTTTTTTCACTAGACTAATGAATTACGTTTTACTTTATAGGACCCACACGAGGTTTCTCTACATTATGTTAATATATTTTAAGTTTTCAAAACCTAAGTATCTACTAAGGGATAGGAACACACCATTAAATTTTTTTTGGGAGCAAATTTATGGGGTTGGCTTTGTATCTGTGCACCCGTCCGAGCTATCGTCCGAGATATATGCATGGTAACACCAATGTAGTAAAATATAGAGGAAAAATACCCCTATTTTTAATATGAAGGCCAACCAACAAGTATTCTAACCATAACCTTCTCTGTCAACGGCAGCCCAGTCTAATGCGAGAATGACGCATTAGTCCATGTGACTATCGTGACAATTTGATTTGGAATAAATTAAAATGCTTAGATAATAATTAAACTAGTAAAATTGATACCAAAGTGGTTAATGATTTGATCTAAGAGTTATAGATGAATATAGTAGTCTAGAGGAAATACACATGTATATAATGTGGAGATAGGCTGGAAAATAACATGAATAGATCTCTCTTTCCAGGAATGAAATTCGAACCTAGCCCTTGTCATCAACAGCAGTACGTTTTATTAAAGTAAAAAAATTGCCACGCTGGTTGCCTATCTCTTAAAAACTTTCTTTTGACCCTTTACGTCCCCAAAAACCGCACCCTTAATATCAAGAAGGTACAACATTTTTTCAACGTGTGGGAACAAATATGTGCGTTTATAATTTTGGGTAGTGATACAAAGCTGTATACCGTTAATATCTTTCATATTCTTTTGGACGTAAAACATATTTCAATGACTTTTCTCTGTATCCTAAGACACCTCTCGTTAATTAAAAAAAAAATCTTTCCCATCTGGCGGCAGGTGAAATATTACTACCAAGTGAACTGTAAACCTAACCAGTTTTATAAACGTATATTAACAGCTAATAGAGGAAAAATACATTAATAGCCAATGTGGTGTAGAGTCGTTCGATTATGGGCTATAAATAGCTCATTCAATTATTAGATTATGTAATCATAGATCTTACTTGAAGACAGAACATATAATCACGAGCTATTAGGACGCCCTTGAAGCATGAAGGAATATAAATACTTTATTTTTATATCAAATTCGATAGACATAACTTTGATATACACGCCGCTCTTCCTCCTAGTCAATCAGCCATAAACGTCACCGCTCTCAACTTAATATGGCGTATCACTAAGAGTGGTATCTGCCTAGCTGACTTGTCGATGGCCAAGTAGCGTTCTGTGATAGGGTCAATCATGGTGTGTTTTTTTCTCCTTAAAACCAAACAATTTATTTCTTAGCCATTTTAGATTTCTGGAAATCCTACGGAATAAAAAATGGCTTAGTAGGTAACACAGCCTTGGCTACACCACACTGGTTTGTAACAGAGCCCCTACTCCCGCTAGCCAGTGGGGATGGTGTGGGTAACTGATGTGGGCACTGTGCCACATCTGCGTCTGCTGGAGCTCACCCGCTTCCATATCATAATGTTTATGTATGGCCCAGCCCCCAACATGTGAGAGTACTCTGCCAACCCCGGAGAACAGCGAGGTGGGCTCTGTTTCTCCCCATTTTATCATAGCAGTCGAAGCTCTTAAGGCAGCTGGATTAGGCGCGGCCGCCTCCACTAACAGGTGGGACTGTCACGCACCCACCCACATATATCCGCAGAATATGATAATCTGACTGGCATTGACGATTGTATATGTGAGTATTTCGTGATTTTTTTTACTTGCATTGTGTGACATGAGCTATAAAATTCGTTTAAAGGCATATTGAAAATTTTAAACCATTAACAATTTGGTTTACTACTTTAAAATGGTTCAAGCGAGTTGATACATCTCTTTATAAGTAATAAGACTATAACTTCTCACTCCAGAAATACCTTTCTACGGACTGGCAACGTTATTGCACTCTGTGTCCTTGTGTCCAATCTATCTGATACTCTATATTTTAACAGAACTAGTTAAAATTACAATAATCATAAGATAGTAATATGGATGTTTACTTATGAAAAGTTAGTAGGCATGGAATAGTGAGTTTTTCATCTGATTATTCAAGAACGTTAGTAGCCCGGTGGCCCCATGGGAACAGCTCTTTGATTGGCTGTCTAGATCACGTGACCACGCCCCCTCGCTCTCTGATTGGCTGTTGGTTTCCCCCTACTGCCCCTCTCCACCCGCCAACGGGAATATTGGAATCGCCTCCCCTCCTCCTGACCTCTACTCCCGTGTTCCAGTTTCGCGGTGACGTAATCATTGCGTGTTATGTTGCAACATTTCCTCCCTGGGTTTTCCATAAGACTTATACCTGGTGCCAGTATATTTCCGTTTGACCTGAATCTCCCCTCTGGTTATTTCCATGACGACATGGGGTTAACGGCCTGTTGTTCTCCTTCATTGTCGCAAAGGTTTATTTTTTGGTTTTCTATGTGGCAATGGGTTTTACCTGATGACTGGCTCCATTTTGGCTGTTGGACAAGACAGGAATAGATTGTGACATTGAATTATGTCACAACCTTCCCCGGCAGTGGGTTTTCTCTGATGACTGGCGCCAGTTTGGCGGCTACCAAGACAAGCCAGCTCGATTTGTATGAAGTAATCATTGCGTGTTATGTCGGTCGCAACACTCCCCCCTGGGTTTTCCCTGTTGACTCATACCTGGCGCCAATTTGGCGGCCCGACAAGACAGGAATATATTGTGACCTTGAAACACTGAGCTAGTACACGAAGTCATAGAACCTAGCATCTCTTTCCCCGACAATGGTTTTTCCCTGATGACTAATACCTGGCGCCTGTTTGGTGGTCAAACAAGACAGGAATAGATCGTGACCTTGAAACCGTGAGACCATTGACCTTGGCAATCTAGGTTTTCCAAATGATGTAATCAATGAATGCTATGTAGCAACCCTAATAACTCATACCTGGCGCCATTTATACGGCTAGGAATATATCGTGACCTTGAAAACGTGAGGTCATTGACCTCGGCAACCTGGGTTTTCCCGATGACGTAATCATTACGTGTTATTTCGCAACCCTGGTGCCAGTTTGGCGGGTCGACAAGACGAGTTGAGACAGGAATAGATCGTGAACTTAAAACCATAAGGTCTTTGACCTTGGCAACCTGGGTTTTCCCTATGACGTAATCATTGCGTGTTATGTCGCAACCCTGGAACCAGTCTGGCGGGTCGACAAGATGAGTTGAGACAGGAATAGATCGAGACCATGAAACCGTGAGGTCATTGACCATAGCAACCAGGTTTTTCCCGATGACGTAATCATTGCGTGCTATTCGCAACCCTGGCACCAGTCTCGTGGGTCGACAACACAAGTCGGGACAAGAATAGATCGTGCCCTTGAAAATGGCACAATGTGATTTTCCTGATGACTGGCGCCAGCTTGGCGGCTCGACAAGACAATTCGGGACAAGAATATATCGTAACCTTGAATGATGTCACAATGTAAATTACCTGATGACTGGTGAGTCATTGAATCTGGAAACCCTCCCCTCAGCAATGGGTTTTTTCTCGGTGATGTTGCAACTAGTAATCACAATGTCACAATCTCCAATGTGGTAATGGGTTTTTTCACAACTAGAGCATTGACACAGCTATAATTATGCACAATCAGGGGCCTCAGAATCCTCAGTTAGGGGCCGCTATCCACCACAGCAAAAGACTACTAAAATTGGTGATTTGGAATCGTCCATCGACATGCTGGGTGTAGGTATCCGTCATGGGCCGGAGGAGTAGGGTAGAAATGTTCCAGCGTTTACGTGGAGGGAGGAAGAATAGAAAACCACCCTAATTCACCCAAACCAGATTCGAGCCCATTACATCCCCTGCCATAACTATATTAGTGACACGTACACTTTCTGGCAAAACTTGCGGATTATCTGCATTAATAGGAAATGTACCCACATTTTCATGAAAAGTCCGGAAAACCACCTTCAGTCCACCCACCTTAGAATTGAACTCTGACCAAGAAAATACTAGACATGCCATGTGAGGGTTTGAAACAGACAGAAGGAAGATGTGGGGGCTAAAATAAATAAAACATAAACTATTTTCTCGATGAACAAAATTTGGCCTCTAAGATTATTATTTGGGATAGACAACAATGATAATGAAGTTGAAGGGCCTCTTTAACCGGTGTCGAACCTTGAGATCCAGACGAGATTATACCAACATTTGCGCGGAGGGAGTGTAGAAAAACACCCTTGTTCACCCAACTGAGATTTGAACATGGAGGAGTAAGGTGGAAGAGGGAAACCATACACTTCAGCGGAGATTCAAGACTGGGACCTTTGGAAAATATAAAGTTTTGTCTCTCCTGTAAAAAGCGTAAATATTTATTTGCACACAATGAAAACTTTACTTACATCCTGAAGTATTGATATAAAGGAATAGTGGCAGCGGTACTCATTTTAAAAAGTATTTACCAGATAGTTTCACATTGACTTGAATTAAACAACTAATAATCAAGTAGGTGTGTGTCCGTCCATTTCCCCCGAGTTTCTCTGGCGAGTTTCTCTGGCCCTAGCTTAGATACACGGTCTCAAACGTCACTCCCCCGTCAAAGACCATAGTGACGCCTTAAACCACGTGACTATCGACCGGGGGTATACCCATGAATGTACACCACATTTGCGAGAGTGAGAAAAAATTGTGGTTTTGCTAGTCGACCTGATTTTCCTTGCATAGCTACTCTTTATCAGCATAGGATTTGGAGTGAACCAGCATTTGCTAAACCAGACTTATTCATTCTGCACCATGGAGTACCCACAACCCCAGGGCTAGCACAGCTAATGTCGTCCTTCCAAGTGAGAAAAAAGATGTGGTATACAATATATTTGGATGGTAGATTGATACACACGAATAAAGTGAAAACAACAGTTTTATTCCTCAATCCAGTTATAACAACAGAAATATTTTTTCAATGTATGCAACTATATTTTGTCGGAATAATATATGACTCTTACATTAATGCATAGGCAGAGCCCTGCGTTTGTGGAGTTCGCGATAATTCGCGAATGTTAGATATGGCATTTTTTCTTTCAGATGTTCACATTTCAGGTTACCCTGATTGCAAATATATGCTCAGAATTGTCGCGATAATTCGCGAAATCGGCGTTTTAGCGCGATATTCGCGATTTTAAATGATGTCCGCGATAATCGCGATTTAGTCGCGATTTTCGGCATTCGCGCTAATATTTTGGGATATTGAAAAATAAAAATTGAAAGTTTTGATGGAAGAGAGTGATGGCATCGAAAGTTTAAAAATTGAGAATGTGCTGCTAGGGCTGAAGACAGACAGTATGTTCAGTGACTTCGCAACAAAGTGTTTGCAAGCGTTGTGGCTGCCGATTTCAAATGCAGATTCAGAACGATATTTTTCTAGGTATAGTTTAGTAGTAACAGACCGCAGAACCACAATGAAAGTGGATAACATTGTTACCAGCTGCATGTTGCAGTTTGGTGATGTTGAGTAGTTATTTTGTATTTTTCTAGCCTAAATTGAGATTTAAAAATATAGTCACAATTTTTGTGAAGTAACAAGATGATTTTTGTGTAATAATTTGACTTTGTGACTTGTACATACTTTTCCCGGACCAGCTGCCACTAAATCTTACCTTTTTAATAAGTTGACAGCACATTTTTTTGCTGACTAGTGTTTTTTTACCGTTTTGTCCAAACAAAATGTAATTTTTGGTTTTCTCTTCAATATGTTTAGTTTACCTGTTTCAAACATTGTCCTGGAAGTCTAGTTTTAACCCAACAAAGTCACCTTAATCACAAAAGTTTGCTAAAAACAACATTTTTTTAACGCTTTTGTCTTAATTCGATAATTTCGTCGCAAAAATAGGATTTTTGTAATTCACCGCTTATTCACCGCTTTTGGGAAACTTAAAAACGAAATTGGGCTTTTTTATTCACCATAAAAGCAGGGCTCTGTGCATAGGTAATATTGAATTGAGTAACTTGAATTTAATGTTCAACACTATATTTTGATGAAATAATATATAACTGCATAAATTCTTAAATAATATCTGGGCTGGGGAATATATAAAATGTACCTGCAGTTGTTTGAAGGCAGAGCGACACGGTTCACATGTATTCAATACACACTACCTCCACCGCTAATAGCTACGTAGTTAAATTTATCGGTATTTAGATCTGCATCTTACTACCCGTCAGGAACATAAGACATGGACGATGAGGGAGAAAACCGGCATCGGTACACACACGCTACAGTGATTCGACCGAATGAGAGAGAGAAACAGAATAATAAAATTAGTGATGTAGCATAATTTGCGCTGGGTTGAAATGTGAAAACGGCCAAAGCTATTATCTATGCTTACTCTATCATTGACAAATGGATACGGGATTTGAACCTGGGAATTTTGACGCAACAATATATGGTTTGTATTTACAAAAGTAATTAGCGTTTGTCAACCTTGTATGGACTTGAACCCTCCTCCCGTCACAGGGCAAGCTGTACGGTTGAATGCCTCTAGACGGCGCATCGGAGAAAGAAATGCCTCTATACGGTGCATCGGAGAAGGACATCTATCCGCGGGGAGAGAGTTAGTGGGAATTAAATATAAGTGTAAATATTTCGGGCTCGGGCGTCACACACACACACACACACACAGACTTTCTTTTATTATTATAGATTCCTGTTCTATTAATATAAATATTCGGATAGCACAGGCAGGCAGCCAGGCCCGCAAGAGAGAAAACAAGCTTGAACATTTCAATATCTAGATATATTCCCACTTCACCCCCAACGAGTTTCGTACCTAATCTTAGAGATGAACATGACATCTGAGCACTGTCTCACCGAACTAGAGTCCCATTTTCATAGGAACAACTAGAAAAGCTTCTAGATCTAATTTTACGCATTCATACGTCAAGACAAGTGAGCTGCAGCAACCTATTAATACCTATAAAATATCACCGATACTGTAGTACTATTTTATAAATGTTGGCTGAAAAAGGTTTGTTTTTTCAAAAAAATTCTTTGTATAAAAAATGAACTCTACATATAATCAGTTGTTTTTCAACAGCGTTTTTTTACTATCGATTCGGGCTTTACTACACTATTCCCTCATCAAGTGATATGTGAGAAAATGATACTAATAAAGACATGTAAACATTGTTTTAAATATTATTCATATAATTATTTCCAATATATTTCCATTTTTGGTGTATCTGCTTGAGGAGCTCCGGTTAAATAACAATAATAATGCAATTTATAAGGCTATTTGTAGTATTTTAACTAGCCAAACTATTTATAGCATGTAACCAATAATATGAAATGAGTGTTATGTTACAGAGACAGAGCTTTTTTATGGTTTTATAATAATATTTCTGATTGAAATATGTGATCAATTAATAAGTTCAATGTCTTATTCATAAAAACAAACAAATACATAATTTTGTTGATCACAATAATCAATATGTAAATATAAACTTTAAACCAACTTGTTCTAATATATTTAACATAATTAAAATTTTCAAAAATAAATTATTTGTAAATTACCCGAAATTATTTGATATTTGTATAAAAAAGTAGGTTATTCTTAAATATCATGAAAAATTAATCTCTGATTTTCATTTTAAATTCAATTCTCCCGGTTAATTAAAAAAAATCAAATTTACGCTAAGGGACTAGTAATAGGAAAGGTTGCACCCACATCTGCGTGGGGAGGGCGAGTGGAAAAATAAGCGCAGTTCACCCGTCCAAGATTTGAACCTCTATCTCCTCCCACCCCCCCGTCCACGGTAGTCTAGCTCAACATGAATCTGCCACGTTAGCCAACTGCGTCACCGAGGCTGGTATCTATCACTCTGCACTCTTTTTAGAGAGATAACAATATTTACGAGGTTGACTCTTCTCTATGTACACTCCAACCAAACCAAATAGTATAACAGATTGATAGAAGAATTAGAACGACTAGTCCAACAGGAATAGGAATTGGGAAGGTTGAATCCACATTTGCGTGAAGGGGGGAGTAAGGAAATGTTCCAGCTTTTACGTGTAAGTAGAGTGGGAAACCATTTCGTGAGAAATACCAACAGTACACCTCGGCAAATTTTCAAATCCCATAACACAGATTCGTACTCTATATCTTTTTCCAGGTGCTTCATAGCCTGTAGCTGCCAAACCCGAGAGTACAATATGGTGTGGATTTATTTAGCTTAATCCGAGTGTTTATTAAAACCTATAATGTCCGTTTACAATACACGCATGCACAAACACACACACACTCAGAACCTCCCATCTTTCTACATGTCTAATATTTAAAACAAGAAATAATTATGGCTGAATAAATTAGGTTTACTAAGGGAATTTATCTCAATGGTCCAAAGTTGGAGGTGGAAAACGATTTATGAAAATTTACCCCGAAAATAACTTTCTGCTGCGTCAAACCCTGACCTTCCATAACCTGATTCTAAAATGGAAACAAAGGATATCTGACGAACATATTATTTATACATCACACGGACTTGACACATCTAGCATCGCGTCTTACTAACCGTTCGGTTTATCACTTAAGTACTAATTACGCTAACGGATTAAGAATTGGGAAACTTGACCCCGCATTTGCGTAGCGGGAGAGTGAAAAAATACCCCACAGGTCTAAGACAGCACTCTCTCAGTATACAAAACTGCAGAGGGGAAATTCATGTTAGACGGATATATACTGGTACCAGGTATAAGTCATCGAGAAAACCCAGGGAGGAAGTGTTGCAACATAACACGCAATGATTACGTCACCGCGAAACTGGAACACAGGAATATATGTCAGGAGGGGGAGGGGATAGCAACATGCCCGGAGGTGGGAGGGGAGGGGGAAAACCAAAATCCAATCAGAGAGCGAGGAAGCGTGATCACGTGATCTAGACAGCCAATCAGAGCTCTGTTTTTCATGGGGCCACTGGACTACTAACGTTGTACCATTACTTAAAAGCAATGCTAAAACCATTGGAAAACCAGGAACTAATACAAGTATTGGTGTGCTTTATGACGACACCTATCAGCACCATCCATTCAGAGAGGTTTTCACCAACTTGCCAGTGAGGAGGGAAATAATCTTAAGTTGAAGTCATGGCAAACTATTAACACACTGATGGCCGGGTAAAGCTAGACAGGGATTCCAAAGAACCATAAATGTCTGTGTATTTTATTATTACCCAATATAAAAAGCCAACTAAAAAGAGGAAAGAGGTGGTGTATATTTTCAGTTGAAATTACTTTTCTACTACCCCAGTCCTGTGATTTTGCCCAGTATGAAGTCTATTTATTTTTCATACTGACGATAAAACTATTCTAGAAGGAGGACAATGGATCCAGTATAAGCTGTAACTTCCATCACTAATGATTAGCCCATTAATTGAACCTATCGTTACCAGTCAGGGCAAATTCAGGGCATAATCATTCACAAATTATAATGTATCTCAAGTCTAAAATAATGAATCCTGACAGTGGTGCTTTCACTAATCCGGATCAAATCGCTCCCGTAAACAACTGGTTCCACTAAATATTCACACAGATGTATGCGTTTTAAATCCAAAATACATTATCACCACCCTGCAGCAATAATATTACATGTTGTAACAGATATACAATGTTCAACCACAACAGTATTCCAAAATAACGCGCCTGACCTTTGGCGTCTAGTACACAGACACTTATAATAAATATGCAGTGACTAACAACCCCATTAAGGAATTGGAGACGTGCCAAAGCCTTTTCACAAAAAAATATATGGTGTAGCTTTGGGGGTATTTTCACAGTGACTTGTTTGTACAAGATAAATACCTTTTAAAAGTACATAGCCCAGGGTCAAATTGGTCCTTTCAAGAGAAGTAATTTCTCTTAATGATGCCATTGAAATCACACACTCCACATCGTTGAAGACACTATTCTAGTGCTACGTGTTAAATTAGCACCGCAACACCTGTCCTATTGGCCAATGACAAACATCAGTCCCGCAAAGTATCTCTTTACCCAAATGGAAATCAAAAGGCTCAACGTTCCTTCAGGCATACTAGGGAAATTCCTCGACAACATATTCACGGGGCGGTTACATAAACGATGCATTGTGGGATTCATATAGATTAACTCGCTCAACGGAGCTTTGACCAAGAACCCATTCATTTCTAAACCTTCAACATGAATCACTTCTCGATGTAGACGAGGGTCAAGTGCTGTCTAAGCCTTTGAATGACAATTTTACTAATGGCAACTGCACCATGTCCTATCACACGCTATTTTCTGGGAAAGGGTATACATTTCATGAACACGCTTAGTTATATCACATGAGAAGCATACCCTAAGTAGTCTCATCTCAAGTTTATCAACCTTCTACCAAATCTGTCCAGCCACATGATATCACAAATAATTCTGAACATTTAAATGAGCTTCACCCAAGCTCTCAACAAAACAATCAACTGTATCGAGTACAGCGCATTTTCCTACATCATCACCATTAACAAGGACAGATACGTGGTGATTGATTTCGGGAGTTTATATAATTATGTGACAGTCCACCCATTTATCAGTCATTTAAATAATAGAATTGGATTTCCAGAGCTAAATTGATAACAAAGAGCTATCATCAACTGAATCTTTGTAATCTATATGTGCTACATAACTTCATCATTGGGTGTTCAAACACCTTTACACCTACGAGAAACTTTCCTCTGTGGCTAAATATCAGAGCCAAATAGTTTGTCACCACGATACATGACACTCTCCGGGATAGTGTTAAGGTATATTACAACTTGCTTGAATCCCTCATCTCATGTTCTAGACAGTGTTCATAAACCATCCACGTCAATGAGCCAAAAATATTTTTTTAAGCATCGCGTTTTACTACTTCTTCAAGCTACATGTATATGCACTAATTACGTTAGTGGGTTGGGGATGATATAGGTTTAATTCAAATGAAGTGTATACGCATTTGCTTGGAAGGTGAGTGGAAAAACATTTAGGAAACTCACCCTCAGTACACAGGACCATGATTTTTACCCTTATCTCCGTATCATTGGAAGTTTAGTATATTGCAAGAACTACGCCTTAAGATCGTGTGACCCCTAAGGCAGTTAAGTAAAAGTTTGAATCAATTACACACTTTCGACAATCGTTAATCTGTACAACAGAGGATGTTCATATGGGAAAATCCTTACATTGTGTGGTGCATAGCCCTGTATAGATTTTTTGTTCGGTAACCATCGTTTGGGGAATTCAAGACTGGGCGATTGAAGATTAACACACACACCCTAGAACAAATGGTTAAAACAAGCCCACGCTTCCACTATGTACATTCTGATGATTTATTTCCTTCTAGTCAACTGCCGACCAAACTAGCGTGCCCTAATGCCCTTGTCATTAACATGTATTTGCCCAAGCCTGTGACACTTTGGGTAGTCTTTTTCATTGACAATAACCATGTGGGAGAGTACTTTGACCTTTGAGGTTTCCCCACGTGTAAATTCGCATTAAATTTAGTATACAAAAATATTTCCTGGTTGTCTCATAGCACTGTACAACTTCAAGGCATAGTCTCAGACGATTAAGTATATTGATTTCTCATGTATCTTCCATAACACTCTCAGATCACTCCAATGAAGATTTTCCTGGCTTTATTCTCACCTACGAAACATACAAACAACACAATGATGTTGAGATATTACGACGTATATGTCAACATGCCAGCCTCATGCCACCCCTGAAAAGTCTGCATCCAATCAAAGTGTGACCTTTCTTTCCCCAGGCAGCTATAGCATAGTGTCCCGTTGGAGGGCCACCCATAATTTTATATAGTATGCTGAAATTTATCTAAGCTATTACACATCATGGAAAACCAACAAGTATTCGAAGATATTAGCACCCGCAAAGCAAAGCTGATGAGAACATTATTCATAACTAGTATTCATAAGTCAACTTCAAACCAGTTATCGATGGCATGAGTGTCATTAATAATTTTACGCCCTTTGTCCAGCTAGAAAAATTCGGAGAGGCCCGTGATAAGTTTAACCACACAGAGTTTCAATAAATGGACAACAAGGCAGTAAAATGAAAATTTTGCAACAACTTATAGCCTCTTCAAAATATAAGCCTGACTAATAATTAAATCTCTCTCAGACGCATGTTCGGTGATCGTATGGTCATCATCAGGGAAAAACATGATACCATACTCAAACACGTTACCTATATTGAACCGAGCTGGGTGCATCTGAGGGATGTGTGGGACCACATTGACGCCACCATCGGCCAAAAGGATATGTGGGTGACACCCATCGCCAGATATTGCAACGATTAAATCAACACACTCGATGTGGTTGTGTGTGACTTGCTAACAGAGATTACGTATGACAGTGATTTTGAGAAACCTACGGTGGAAATACGCATGCGAAATTTGGATCTGATTATTGCTACCTAATATACACGTAAAGTTATCGGTTTGGACTAGTATACGTTGGACTGTAAACTTAAAACCATTTTACTAACACATCTAAGAGTCATTGTAAGGCAAGCATATGAATAATTATATGCATCGTGCAAAAATATTTAATAAATTTCTATCATATCTGTTCTATTCTGGCAAAACCAATTCTTATTTTCTCATTTCATTTTCACCGCCATACTGGTATCAGTGTTGAGGGCTCTCATACATTTCATACACATTCAGGGGCTCAATATCAGCATATTGATACATCAATTTTTACAGTTGTTTATCTATATTTGGCAGACGCAGACAAGTTCTGTAACCCATAGCCCTCTATCACCTGTGGCCTATTTCTGCATCTACGTGTTGGGCAGTACAAACAGTGCTGGGTATGCATCATATTTCATCAAATTATTATCTCATCATAGTTACAACATCACCTGTGAAATAGTCCTGTCTCTACATGTCATACCGTCAAATTGGTACCAAATTTAAGTCTTAAGTCTCAGAAAATATTAAGACATTATCAGGATTGCATCATCAATATGGTGTTGTCTAAACTTTTGTGGCAACACAATCTTACGCTATGGGTGAGATCTGAAATAATCTTGGTATCAACTTGGTTGTGACATTACACTTGGTCCAATCCTGTATTGACGATTTAGTAAACCCCAAACCAGAGCCGGGGCTGATTTCCAAAATAAATTATGGAGACTTCAATGATGTGACATCACTAAAGATCTATTCCTGTCTCGATGTGTCGTACCACTAAACTGAAGTCAGGTATGCGTAATAGAATTTGACATCATCAGGGCTTTGACATTTTGGGTAGGGGTAAAGGAGGAAATAATAGGCTGATATATCACTCATGAAGCCATTGCATTCTTCACCAGGTCTGAGAATAGTACCCATTATACTAAGCTCTGTAATCTTAAACACGAACCTCTTTTACTTAGTTTGTTTAGTTGCTGTTTCCTTTTTGGTCGATATGTAGCTCTTTTACGCAACCTTTGTACTCCTGTTTAGTTGAACACGCACGCCTTTTTCTCCTGTTTGCTACTCCTTTCAGTTGATACAAACCCCTTTTGCTCAGTTCTGTCACACTTTTGGTCAATACGTACCCCTGTTTAAACTGAACACGCACCCCTTTTTCGCCATATTTTCCTGTTTTTGTCGACACTTATCCTTTTGATCAATTTTTTCCCCCTTTTGGTTGATACATACCTCCTTAACTTAACTCTGTACTCCTCGTGATTTGATCATGTAACCTACAAACAGTTATTAGTCTCAAAAATGATTTCAATACGAGAGGAACCTGTTAAATTTACCAAGACCTAAAATGGGAAGAAAAACCCGATAAACACGATTAAATCCTTGGGCTAAACACATGATGCATAAATATTAACATCCAGGCGATTTGAAAGTAGGTCACAGCATTAGATAAAAGTTGATTTATATCATCGTACTAAATGTAAATGACTCAAAAAGTGTCAGTATTGCACTGGTACAAACGATGTAATCGGGAAAAACTAGACCCAATATACCCCTTGAAAATAGATTACAGGTTCAAAGATCAAGTTGCTATCATGCACCGTACTATCTAATGGCATTGTTGCAGAAATGTAGTGGATATAAAGAGATTCATATACTACCAAGGAGCACCATGGAATTAAATAAACTTTTTCAAAACATATTGAGGAAAAATGTAGCATCTTTATTCATCAAAACTCATCTAAAAACTCCCCATTCCCCAGACCCTTAATAATAATACATATTTATTATAGCTTGATTTCTGTTGGTTTAATAAAAAATATACTGAATTTTTTTTAGTATAATTCTCCTAAAACTTTGACTAATAAGCTATTTATTATCTCATATAATGAGGAGATATCAAAAAATATGGTTATAAAATGATTTATAATAAAATAAGAAGAAATAAATTTCCTACAGAAATGATACTTACCATTTTGTGTGTAATATTTAACAATTTATCCATGAGAACTGTGATCAAAATCGTCAGAGCAGGTTTTAAGAAGATATCTGATGTCTTTCTCTTTTCACCCTTACATAAACTACCCTTAATTTAAGGGTTGGTTAGCTAATTTCAAAATTCCCTTTGAATAACCCTATTAAAATACTAGATACCAAGTCTTAGACTGATCAGTATAATATTTTGGCTCTAGGCTGAGAAATAGATATAAAATCGGGCAGACAGGATCCGACATTGTGAAAAAAAACTTTTTAGGGTTTAGCGTATCATGAAACGTCAGTAACGGTAGGAAGGATAGTTTGAGCTCATTTCATCCCATTAGAATAAGTTTAATATTGATCCTACTTCAGTACGGTAGGAGTGTAGGTGTTTGACAACTAGGAAAAACTACCAGATCTACTCTCATGTATTCATTCGCCAAACCATATGAGCTTCAAGATGTTGTTGTACATTTGTTTACAAAATATATACACGTTTTATTTCGAAACTAATATTTAATATATCTCTTTCTCTTGGTTAATTATTTTGTATTAATTTTGGCAGACAGGTATATAAAGATACATGTGAATCTAATACTTTCTAATTTATTATTTTATTATTTTATTCGCTATAATATATCTTGTTGACACAACAATGAAATCAAATCAAAACAGTTTTATTAATAATCTTTGTTTTTTAAATATGTTACGAAAAAGCCAAATGGATAGCAATGCTTTGTGAAGATTTATAAGAAGCCTTTCTAACACTTTTGATTGCTAATAGAATCATCATCATAATTATCATCATCACCACCGGACGTTTCCCCCTCTTCTGGTCATCTGGTACATCTTCTATTCCTGTCGAACTCTCAAAGCTTCTCCCTTTGCCACGTGTCTCCCGTCCACATATTTAACCTTCATGCATTGCGCTTGGTTTAGCGATCTCGTCCGTGGTGTTCTAATAGGTCTACTACCCTTAATCGTACTCTATAGAGCTTTCTTGGGCATTCTGTTCTCTTCCATTCTCATCAGCCACATGCCCAAATCACTGCAACCTTTTCATCTTCAGTGTATCTTCTAGTGGTATAACCTTTAGGCTATCATAATTTTTTTAAATGCCTATTCCATCTCTCTTTTGTAACATTTGCAATACCTCTCAGAAACCTCTCTGCAGCCTGCAATCTAATTAAATCTCTCGTCATCCATGTCCAGCTTTCAGAACCATATGTTCAGAACCATCGGTTGATAATACATCTTATAAACCAAAGTTTTGGCCTATTTTCAAATGTTCTTCCGGCGAATTATATCCCTAGCCATGTTATAGAATTGTCTATTCTTCCATATCCTTTATCTTATTTAGTCCTGAATCTTACTGGTTGTGGTAATCTTACTTTATAGATAACCAAAATATTCCACTATTCTTGTTTTTAAAAATTAATTTTCACTTCCTTTGTTGTGTTTGTGTTACTAGCCACCTTAATTGTCTTTCTCTCTTCAACCTGCATGTCCAATCAATATCTCTCCACCACTCTTGACCATCTGACTAGTTTTCTCTCCAAGTCCTCTTCAGTTTCCTCTCATCTCATGTCATCGTATCCATAAACCATCACCATCAATTTGCCCAGATTTCTGTGATCCTGCACTTCAGAAATTATTTCGCCCATTATAATGTAAGAAAAAAACCTCGGCATTGAAACGTTTCCCTGTCTCACTCATATTTCAGTTTGAAACAAAATAAAGTATTTATCTTCTATTCTTAAACAATTTTCACCCTTATCATATATGCTTCTAATTTGTTCCACGATTTCTTCTACCACTTACATTTTGATTAATTTCAACCATATAATATCTTTTATTAGTTTTTTTTTCAATGAATGCTATCATGGTATCTTGACCATATTCTTATCTTTTCTCAATGAACTGTCTCACCACCTAGATTGCATCAACAGTTGATATTCCTTGCTGAAATCCGTATTGTTCTTCTCTTTCTATTTCCTTTATTCTTCGTTTAACTCTTAAGAGAAATAGTTTTTCATATACTTTTAAGGAGTTTCACAGTAATATAATGCCCTGTTTTTCCACATTTTGACTGGCTACTTTTTTATGAATAGGCACAATAACTCCTTTTCTCCAATCACCTGGTATATACTTTTACTTCCATATCGTTCGCATCACTTGACCCATCCACTGCATTTCCATTGCTCCAGCTGCTTTTATCATCTCAACAGTCGATTCATCCATTTCTGGTGATTTCTTATTAAATAGCGCTCTCACTGCAATCTCCAAGTCTCTCATGTCGAATTCTTTGGCATCCCCTTCTATAGTTACTGTTTATCTAATTTAATAATCTGCTATTTTTTTTCCTTTTAACAATTCTTTAAATTATTGATTTCGTGTTCTTAATTCCTCCACTTTTCTCCGCTGAACTTTTCCAATGTATCTATTACTTTACTCGGCATCTCTATGGGTTTTGTTTTGATTTAAACTGCCCATCAAGTATTTTCTTGCTTCCTTAATGGTTCCATTTTAGTTTCTGCGAGAATTCTTCTCAACATTGATTCTTTATACATTTGATCATTTTTGATGCTGCTTTAGTTCAACGTTTTCATTCCCTCCTAATCGTCTGTTTATTTTTAAGCCACTATCTCCATGCCTTGTATTTACTTTTTACGGCTTTTGATACATGGCCATTCCACCATGGTGTTTACTTTTATTTATCTTAGTTGATATTATTTAACAAATCCTTTCCGGTGGTTCTACTATTGTTCTTCTTCTTTCTTCTTCCACCGTCCCTACTTCATTCTTATTATTTTTATTATTATTGCTACGCGCATAAACGGATATCTGGTAACACACTCGCTTTCGTGGCCAGCTTGTAGATGATCGTAATGGCTTCGCAAATGAAATGAGGTTGACACGAGATTAATGTCTATTTTTTCAATCTATAGCTTCATTAGTTTGTTGTGATCATATAGTGGCGAGATTGTTAGTTAAAATTATAAATCTTCATTTATTTAAATTCTTATTTACTATTCACTTGCACCAATTCTTTATCTAGTATGTTAAATTAATTAATGAGATCATATAGGGGTCTATTTAAAATACTATTTATTATATTGGTTGGCTTCTAGTATTTCACTTGATACACGTCACGTGTCTTGGTTAGTGTAATAGTGGCCATCAACAGATTTTAGATAAATTAACATAATCAAGTGCTTTAGCCATGATGTAAACTAATTAATATTGATTATCATGCCTGATTTTATATTCTACTAATTGGACCTGTGGACGTTACCCGAGGGACTAACGTGAGGTTTTGATCAAATATCCACAAAAAATGACTCCCAAATAGTTAACTCGGGAGCGTCCTTGGCACAAGCCCAATGAGACAAGAGTAAAGAGTCTTCTAAATGAGGCCACTTATTTTTTTAAAAATATTAGGAACACTCCCATGGGTCCTCAAAATCCAACATGGACGAAGTATCTTAACTGTCCCCTGGACTGTTAGCTTTCCAAGACAAGGGAAGAAAACCACCACCCTTAACAACTTTTAGAAAATATTGTGTTACCGGTGGTGACTTTCACAATATACCTGAATACCTGGCTATTAGTACTAGGTTGCAATACCCCGTTACTGCCTACAAGGTTGTTAAAAACATCTTATTTTATAACATAATAATAAAGAATTGCAATATTATTATTTTTATTAGTATTCTTTCTCACGACATGTCCATTTCTTTTGTCATTGAACTCAAATGGTCAATGCGTCCTGTCCTCTGCCTCCCCCTTCAGCTCTCAAAATTTTCTTCTATCCTTAAGGTGATAGAAAATTTGTAATTATATTGGTTTGGATTACTCTAAATTATGTAAAAAGTCATGGGTGAAGGTAATTTTTCTTTAAAGTAACATATGTAGAGTATCCTTTTAGGATTCATCCATGAAGAAACACACGCTTTTCAGAAATAATGAGAAAAGGATTACCCCACAAAAATTTATTTTTTATATAATATTTCCTGTTAAAAGAACAACTCCGCAGTATTTGGCAAAAGACGCCAATTCCCTCTACTAATAAGAAGCTAGGCTTCAAAACACCTGTCGCCAGGATTCTTTCTATTAGTTAGTTTATACACTTTTGACAAGGGTAGTAAGAGGCAAGGGTATGTCATATATAAGCTGCTTGTGCTTATGTTTAAGGCATCCGAACACACACAAGTCATACAAGATCCACACACAAGCCGCGCACCCACGCACAAGTCACACAAGGTCTAGCACAAATACAGGTATACACACACACACACACACACACACAAGCAACGCAGTCAGGGACTAACACAGAATACAATAATCTACGTTATTATCACAAGTTTGCATTGATATAAATTATTTAATTGGAGTATGTATAAGTATTTAACAGATGCAATTTAAATAAACCGTGTATGAATAAACAGCCATCAAAAGTTCTCATTCCTTAATATAATTAAATATACCGATTTAATTAGTACTCGGCCACGGAGTAATTAACAGCTGGCTAAACGGTATCTATTCCGTACAGTAATGATAGGCGCTCGACCACGGAGCTATAGACAACCTAACTATCATCACAGCATTATTTTATATGGAAAGAATCCGTGGTGATACAAATTTAATACTCCTTCTTCCTAAGCTCCTCTTTCCCTCAACCTTGACTTATATGACGTTGTTCAAAGAAGAGTTTTTCCCAAGGATGTGTCCCATCCAGCTTTATCTGCACCGAATAATTACATAAAAAATAGTGCTCTTCTCAGCCACCATTTTTAGGACGTTTTCATTTGTCACCCTGTCCATCCACATGATTTTCTGAAGTATTCTACAACACCACATTCAAAGTTCTCCAAATATTTCTTTACATCTTCCTAAGAGTAATTTATGTTTCATACAGTGTGTTGCTCCAAATGCAGCATCTTACCAGTTTTTTCCTCAGTTTCAAATTAAACTTGCTGGTTTGAAGTAAAATCTTCTTGTTAAAAGCTTTTTTTGGCCATGGCGATCCTTGACCTAGCTTTCTTGGGGTGATAGGCATCTTTTGTCAGCAGAGTTCCAAGTTTACTTGAACTGCTCTATGTTTTATAACTCCTAGGTTTCAATTTTGATTTTCAACAACTCATAATTTTTTTAAATCCCCATCATGTTCCATACTCCTGAATCTTTGGACAGAGTTCAACTAAAATCAATAAATCTGCCAAATGAGGTAGCCAGATTGTTAGCTCTCATGGAACAGGTGTTCAAGAGAGGCGAAGAAGAGTCAAGCTTGGAGAGGACGTACCAGCAGTTTGTAGCAGCCCACGCTCGCAAAACCTTTAATCCGAGTGTGGCATCGCCGGTGTGCTACGCACTCACACATAATCCATTATGGTTAGGCGTATATTTAAAATATGCCAGATAAATGCAATGAGGAGTGTGACCATGCTGCATGAAATTCGTAAGATGGTGGAGGAAATGAAGCTTGATGTCGTATGTGTACAAGCGCCCTACACATCAAGAGGAAAAGTTCTACACATGCCGGTGGTTATTATAATAGTCACAATCGGAGAAATGCCAATGAGTGTCATTGGTTTTTTTTTCAACAGGGACATCACCGTGACTAAAATAACACAACTAAGTAACCAATGGTTAACGTGTGTGGAGCTGGGAACTGTTGCCAGCAGGGTTGTAATGGCGAATCTGTACTTTCAGTTTAGGCATCCGATTGAAATGTACTACTTGGACCAGATGGAAGTACTGTGTAGGATGCACGCTGATGAACCACTCATAATTATTACCGGAGCCAACGCCAAGTTTCCTATATGGCATGGTTGGGTGGCGATGGGAGGGGAGAGAAGAAATTATGCACGAATACTACGCAGGAGAGGGCGAGTCCTTGAAGAATTCATCAATGGGCATGGACTGGAAGTTGTAAACCAGCCGGAAAATCCCCTCACGTATAAGGGAAGGGCTGGGGCGTCAACAAATATCGATGTCTTACTATGCAATGCTGGGTGTGTAACCAAGGTTGAAGGATGGAGGGTAATCGATAATGCGACGATTAGCGACCACAATCTGATCGTGTTTGATCTTGCCATGGGGAGGGTGGCGGCGGAAATGAGGTAATGAAAATGAGAAGAGCTGATTGAGAAAAGTTGAGGAGTGTACTGGTACTGCCCAACCAAGAAGAGAATGGTGACATGTCAACATAAAAGCCAAGAAGTTGACGTCGGCCCTGCAGGATGCGATGAAGAAATCCATTCCAGAGACTAAAGGAGATACCAGGGTAAGGAATAGACCATGGAACGACAGACTGCAGGGACTTCGTACAAGGTCAAGGAGAACTCGAAGGAGGTATCACAGGTGCAGGGACCCATTCGTGCTAACCATGATGGAGGACAAGAATCCTCTTCTTCCAAAGCCATATAAACTCATCTTCCTTCTAAACACGAGTGGGAAACTACGGTAAAAACACAGTGTGAAAGATTACCAAGGCACAGGACAGTAGTGGGCATGCATCAACAGCATTATGGCTTTCAAAGTGGTAAATACACAGACGATGCCATTTGTAAAGCGATGGAATTGATTGACTCAGCATCTGACAGATACATGGTTGGGATATTCGTAGACATCTCAGGTGCGTTTGACAGCCTATGGTGGCCAGCGTTGTTTGACCGGTTAAGATAACTGCAGTGTCTAGGGCAATTGTACAGAGCCTTGAAAGACTACTACCGGAATAGGTATGCCACCCTGAGGTGTTCAAGAACCAGCGTGAAGAAATGACTGACTAAGGGACGCTCCCAGGAATCGGTCTGTGGGCTGATATTCTGGGATGTGGGACTTGATCTGGGATTGCAGATGCTGGAGGAGATCCCTGAAACGCATGAAATAGTCGCCTTCGTGGACGACCCCTAATAGTGGTACAAGATAACTTAAAGAATAGCCTGGAGGAAAGATGTAATTGGGTGCTAGGTGGGCTGGGAAATTGGGGTAAATATGTCAAACTAAAGATGGCACCTGAGATGATGACATTTATGCTATTCAGGGGGAGATTGGTGCAGAATCCTGCAATAAAGGTTGAGGGTAAGAACTTGAGAAGGAAACAAATGGTCGGATACCTGGAAGTCAGTCTCAATGAGAATAAAAACTTCACGGCACATATATAGGAAGTGATGGGGAGAGCACAGCGGGTAATGCGTAAGATTATAAGCATTCGACATAGGAGGTTCCACTTGTCTATGTGGATAATAAAGACATATCATCTCGCGATCCTTCTTTATATTGCTGGTTATAGAGCGTGCGTCTGGGCCCACAGACTAAACAACTTCGTACCGGCTATAGTGGTCCATACTATACAGAGGAACGTCCTCCTGGGACTTGCGGGCTCCTATCAGACAGTGGCGAAAGATTCACTGTGGTTTTCCCTAGATGAGTGGCCACTGAATCTTCTGGTTAAGAAGAAAGCAATTGAGGACTGGAAAAGGAAGAATAACTGGGAGAAAGTTAGGATATTCACCTCACCTAAAGGGGAAACATCTGAAGACGCAGAGAATGCTATGTTGAGGGAATGGTAGAGAGGCTGAGAAATCAGTGAAACTGGTAGAAGAACTTGTCATCTCTTTCAGAATGTGGTTGAAAGGATTGATAATGTACATCTAGAACCATCTCCGGGTCTGGTCCATTACATCACGGGGAATCGGCCATACCCAGAATCCTTAAGGAAGATGGGATTGGTCAAATCGAATCTGTGTGAATGTGGTGAGGGGGGGACCCCAGAACACGTTGTGTTGGAATGTGCCCGTACGCTTGAGATAAGAAGACCGAACCAGCAGGAAGTGCAGGGGAGACTGGTGGAGGGTATCCTGAGAGATCCAACCCATTGGAGGTTCCTAGACAAGCTAGTAATGGAATCTTCAGAAAGGGCTAAGACCGAATACATAAGGGAACTGCGAGAGAAACGAAGACTGGGACAAAAACTAAACAGGCAGAGTGCCAGAAACGGAAGAGGGGGAGAGACTAGCGACAGTGACGAAGACGGAGATGATGACGAGAACAATGCAAGGGGGAGGACAGAAACATGGGAAGCGGGACTGAGACGGACTCGGGTGAGGTCTCAGAGTGGGGCGAACAGTGGAAGGAGAAGGTTGCTTTTGCGGAAATACTGTTTATAACCTTTCATGGGGAACAAGGAGAGATGCCAAGAAGTGGCAAACACTAAGCTTTGTAGGACTGGTATACCAGTTCGGCTGATGGATCCGGAGAATTATTGAGGTAGCCCGGTATTCCAAAGGATCATCATTCCAGTCGAGCATGGGGAAAGAAATAGGACGCAGGGGGGGATCCTGTGTCTGCAGATCTCTCTTCTTGGAAACAAGAAGAGTAGAATCAGGTCTTGTAAGAGCCCTATGCATCAAGATGGAGATAGGTGGCTGTTCAGCAACTCTATTGTACCATCGGGGCATCGGATGTTCCCTGGGTGTATAAATAGGTTTAGATTAGTTAGCTGTAAGAATATGATAATACTAGAATAGTATAGGATAGGAAAGAGAGGGTGATATGATGGGTAGGTTAGGAGAAACAATTTCAGGGTATGTAAAAGTAGGGGAAAGACAAGAATAGAAGTGGTTTGTGCTTAGGTGTAGATGGAGTACCAACACCGTTAGGGTGCCTCCCTAGATGGTGGCTAGGGAGATGCTCGCCGCCGCTGAGTATACCGTCAGGTTGGGATGAGAAACCAGAGAAAGAACTTTGGATAGAAGGCTTAACTTTTGAATCCTCTCTCTCTCTATATATATATATATCTTATCTATTAGGCTATTTTTTTAAAAAATATAACAATTTAGTCAAGACTTAGCAACTTTGAGTATTACTGAGTCATTTATAATTCGCCTTTCAACCCTTTTTATCAGCTTACATTTGAATGACGGAGTCAAAATTCAATGTCAAGTCTTGATTCAATGAATAGTGTTCCCAGATCAGTTAGAACCCGTTGATTCATTGTTGACCTCAAGCAGTTATTCTACTTAGTACACTAAAATATCGTTCCGCTTGAGCAACATAATTTGGGAGTGTGCAGAATGTGCGCAAAGCAACGCATACATTCGAAAATAAATTTGCAATATTGAGCCCTTTTATATTGTTGAGCTTCAGTGTGGATTTAAAAATGTTTGTCTTGTGTATCACTTTGAGGTACCTAACTTCTCCCGTTAGGTTACCAAAACTTCAATAGCCATAGCGGTATAAACTTTAATCTTGTTTATGGCTGGTCTACTCAAGTTTAAATAGTAGTAATTAGTGTACTTAATTTAAATTTTGTTTTATATTATACTTCTCTTCCATTTCGCTAAAGCATTTATATTTTCATCCAAAATGAGAAGAAAAAGTCTCGAAGCCGAAATGGGACCCCCTGGATTTTTCCCTCCTTGACACCCTTCATCACGGTGAGTTTGGTATAAAGATACGGCGGAAAAAGTATGTTAGAATAAATTGAAGATGTGAGTCTTGACTTTAACGCTCAATATTTGTACTGTACCTGTTAAGTGCAATAGTTTTATGAAGACATTTACGGGCGTAAAAACAAGTCCAAGACAGAAGTGTCTTTATATATATTTTTTGTAACTTGCTATGATTACGAAATTTATGTTTTAAATCTCATTTTACTATAAGAATACATGTAATAAGTTTCTATCGATTCCTGAAATGCTAAAACGCCAAGGGCCTTGTCCGATTTTAAACCTTTCTCATAACGATAATCTAAAAACAAAGGTTCACAAAACGCAACACCTTTGCCGGACACCCTTTCATGACACGATTTGTAATAATCATCCACTCATCTTAATGAATCAGCCAACATCAAAACAAAAACCACTTGGTAGTCTACTCAGTCACTGTCAAATTTCCGTCGTAACTCTGCAATCTCCCTCATTTTGAGTCATGATTACGTGATTATACTGCCATAATTTAAATTTGTGGTTTATGGAATATCAGGGATTAGGATTTTAAAGTGTGGCCAAATTAAAAGTGGTGTGTTGTTATTTGTCATATGTGTAAAGTTATGAATGACAATACCATATCTGAAAATAAATGGTATGGAACTCCGCACGGACTTTCTCGATCTATTATTTAAAATTATAAAAATTTATTCAATACTCGTATTATATGTGAAATGAAATAATATACACTAGCAAACCTGAGAAAAAATTGCATTGAATTTGACTTAAACATTTTTTATTCCAGGATTTAGATTTTATGATTTTACTTTTTAGGAATTCAAATAATCATTAATATGTTTGGACCAAAAAGAAAGGAAAAATCGATATTGGGTACACAAGATTCAATAAATTGTATTGAAATTTCGACTTTGGTTAAAACTTTCTATATTTTCTTAGGGCTTGCCCATCTTATTGTTATCGCATTTTTATTAAATTACTCATTAATAAATTTAGACCAATAAAAAGTTAAATATTGACTATTGAGTCCAAGATTAAAAAGATAGATCATTGCAGTAGATAGTGTGGCCTTTGACCCCGAGTTGTGTGAAATAATCATTGCGTTCAATGTCGCAACAACCCCCTGGGTTTCCCCTGGTGACTAATACCTGGTGACAGTATATTTCCGTCTGACCTTAATTTCCCCACTGGTTATTTACAAGATGACATGAGGTTAAAGACCTGTTGTCCACTTACAATGTCGGAAAGGTTTATTACTGGTTTTATATGGGGAAATAGGTTTTCCCTGATTATTTGCACTATTTTGGTGGCTATACAAGACAGGAATAGATCGTGACCTTGAATGATGTCACAGCACTCCCTTTCTATATGGCAATAAGATTTCCTTGACACCTGGCGCAAGTTTGGCGGCTCGACAGACAGGAATAGTTCACGACTTTGATTAATGTCGCAACCCTCCCCTTCTACGTGGCAATGGGTTTTTCCCAATAATTGGCACCAGTTTGGCAGTAAGCCAATACAGAAATTCAACTTGACCTTGAATGATGTCGCACCTCTCCCCATATATCTGGCAATGGGTTTTCCCTGATGTATGGTGCCAGTTTGGTGGCTCAACAAGACGAGTCGATACAGGAAAAGATCATGACCTTGAAAGCGTGAGCTAGTCAATGAGGTCATTGATCCTGCCAACCCTACTCTGGCATTGGGTTTTCCCGGTGTCATCATTGAAATGTCGCAAGCTCCCCACTCCTCTATGTGGTAATGGGATTTTCCCGGTGATTTCTCAACTAAGGAGCATTGACCCAGCTCTGATTATGCACATTCACGAGTCTCAGAAGCCTTAAGTTGATTTATAATCCTCAGTTAGGGTCTGCTATCCCCCACCACAAAAGTCAACTAAAGTTGGTAGTTTGGTATTGTCCGTCATCATGCGTGAATGTAGGTGTCCGTCATGGACCGGAGTGGAAGGTAGTAATGTTCCAGAGTTAACGTTCAGTATGGGAGAGTAGAAAACCACACCAGTTCACCCAAGCGATGTTCGAACCCACGACCTCACCCGCCATAATCTATAAGTGAAATGTACACTTTCTGGCAAAACGTGAAGTAGGGATGATTAGGAAAATGTTCTGGAGGGAGAAATAGATACATTTGAACCGCAGCGGTTTCGATTTCAACCTCTCCCACCAAAATTAAATGGACCTGACATTTATAAATTGTGCACACCTGGATTCCAACCTCGATATCCTTAGCAAATCTGGTGTTTGTTATAACGGTCGTACTTCCTGAACCTCCACAATTTTCTAAGGGGCTTTGCTGGTTGACCAGATTTTTATAGACAGGGTAGAATGTGTACCCACATTTGCTTGGAGTGAGAAATCAAACGTCGATTATTCGGTCATCTGCAGGCTAGTAATGGCTTAGACCATGCGACCATCATTGCAAGTATTTACATTTAGATGGCATGCACACCGCGATTCAAACCTCTATATCTATAGCATAGCTAATATCTATTAGAACGGTCGTACAACCTGCACCCCCACCATTTTGATGGTCGACAAGATTTTCTAGACAAGTTAAAACTGTACCCGCATTTGCTTCAAACGTCTATCACTCCGTCATCAGCCGCCTATTGACCACTTAGACCATGCAACCATCGATGCATGTATACAAAAATTATTATAAATCGCATTGTGAAGGTATATTACCACTCAAGGACTTAATCTTTTATTTTCAACCAGTGATGGGGATCAAATTTGGTTGGATAAATTGATGTTTTTTTGTCTAAATGGTTTTATTATATATCTTCACCCAAATGAGGGCACACTTACCTTTTAAATGATTCATAACTAGCAATTCTACATGGAATTGCCCGTGAATCCCTGTGGTATTGTATTAAAAATATCTTAATTAAAAATTCAGCAACGAGCTACATTCGGACCCCCTCCCGTACACGTATGTTAAAAATTTCATATCTCTGCGTGCCGTAGATTTGGCCGAGCATCGCACACAAACAAACAATTACACAGAAAAACACTTCCTTTTATTATTATAGATTCCTGTTCAATCAATATAAATATGCAGAAAGCCCATATGGGTGGACTGGCACGCAAGAGAGAAAACCTAAATATGCAAGAATAAAGAATAACAAGATCAAAAACTGGGCTAGGGACCAAACGGGTTCGCCCAGTTTGAAACGTCATATTCTTCTCTCGGGTTTGACAACTAGAGGGCATGAAGGTCCCGGCGAAAGATATAAGGGTTCAAATCTGTGTTGGGTGAAGTTGGGGGATTTGAATACATGCCGAGGTGTACTGTTTGTAGTTCTCACTAAATTGTTTCCCACTCTCCCTCCACATCAACGCTGGAACATTTACCTATTCCCCCGCCATGTAAATGTGTATTCAACCTTCCCGATTCATAATCCATATGGACTCGCGGATCTGCTTCTTCTTTCAATCCGTTGTAATATTTGGTTTGGTTAAAGAATACATAAAGAAGAACCAGCCTCGTAAAGATTGCTAACTCTCAAAAAGGGGGAATAGTGTTAAATACCCGCTTCAGTGGCCTCGTTGTCTAACGCACTACTCAAGACCTAGATTATATTGCCAATGATGGGGAGATTGAGGTTCGAATCTCGGTCAGGTGTACTGAATTATTTCTATATGGTTTTCTGCTCTCCCTCCACTCGTAAATGTGGGAGCAAACTTTCCAATTCCTAGTCCATTAACGTGAAAATTACTTAAGCGTATTATAACCTGAACGGTCAGTAAGATGCGGTGCTAAAAAGAGTTAAAAAATAGCAAACTGCACGGCCGTGGTTTAGGAGGGTGGGTCGCTAGTTTGGTGCCACAGTGGGGATACAAAGGATTTCTCCAATGATCGACCCTCTCCCACCTGTCACCATACAACCTCCATGGTTATTTCACGTGAGGGCGGCTTTAATTTAGGTCGATAACCGCGGTCATTAAGGGACTCTAGTTTTAACCCATGCCGGCACTTGGAAGGTTTTATATTGACTATTTTGGTTATGATGTCAGCCTATCATAGTTAAATAAGTACATTAACACCATAGAATACAAGCTGTTAGGCTCCCCCTAAGGAGGTAATTAGTGTTGTAAAGCCCGATCTGGTAGTAATAAACTTTGTGGAAAAGATCTATTTATATGTAGATTCCAATTTTTATACAAAAGGACTTTTACAAAATACAAAATTTTCATTCAACATTTATAAAATACGAGTAATATTACAGTATCGGTGATATTTTATATGTATTAATAGTATATAAAAATAAGTGTCTTTAGATCACTTTTCTTGACGTATGAATACGTGAAATTAGATCTAGTAGCTTTTCTAGTTGTTCCTATGAAAATGTGACTGTAATTCGGTAAGCCAGTGCTCACATGTGATGTTCATCTCTAGGATTCGGTTCTAATCTCGTAGGAGTGCAGTAGGAATAAATCTTCATATTGTGATTTTCGATCTTGTTATTCTATTCTTTATGCTTGCATAAATATGTTTTCTCTCTTGCCTAGCGGACCACCCGTCTGGGCTAACCCAATGTTTTTATTAATTGAATAGGAATCTATAATAATAAAAGAAAGTGTTTTCTTTGTGTGTTTGTTTATTTGTTTTTTGTGTGCGAAGCCCAGCCAAATCTACGGCACGCAGAGATCTGAAATTTTTAACATAGATGTATGGAAGGTGGTCCAAATGCACCTCAAAGCCCAATTTTTAGTTAGGATATTTTTAACACAATACCAGAGTGGTTCACGGGCAACGCCATCAGGGATTGCTAGTTATGAATCATTTAAAAGGTAAGTGTGCCCTCATTTGTGTAAAGGTAGATAATGAAACATTTTGAAAAAACCCATAAATTTATCAGGTCATATCTAATTCCCATCAGCGGCAAAAAATAAAAGATTAGGTCCTTGGGTGGCAATCTATCGTCACAATGTGGTTTATAATAATTATTGTATACATGCATCAATGATCACATGATCTAAGGCGCTATTATACGGCCAATGACAGAGTGATCGACGTTTGAAGCAAATGCGGGTACACATTCTACCTTGTCTAGAAAAATCTTGTCCACCAGCAAAATTATGGGTGTGCATGAAATACAACCGTTCTAACAGACATTAGCTGTGCTATATCTATCGAGGTTCAAATCCCGGTGTGAGTGCACCATCTAAATGTGTATACTTGCATCCATAGTCGCATGGTCTAAGACGTCACTAGATGGTAAATGACAAAGTGATGGACATGATTTACTCACTCCAAGCAAATGCGGGTATACTTCTACCCAGTCTATACAAATCTGGTCAATCACCAAAGCCCCTTCGAAAAGTGCGGGGTTCAGGAAGTAGTACCGTTATAACAGACATCATCTGTTCTAAAGATATTGAGGTTAAAAGCCGGTGTGCACACCGTCTAAATGTCAGGCTCATTTAATTTTGGCAGGAGAGGTTGAAATCGTGCCCACAGTGGTGGTAACTGTAGGTATTTCTTTCTCCGTAACATTTTCTAATCATCTCTACTGTACGCTTTGCCAGAAATGGTATGTGTCACTTATATAGTCATGGTGGGGGAGGTCGTGGGCTTGAAACTCACTCGGGAGAACTGGGGTGATTTTCTACTCCCCTTCACTCAACGTAAATTCTGGAACATTACTACCTTCTCCCCTGGTCCATGATGGATACCTACATCCACGCATGTCGACGGACGATACCATTCCACCAATTTTAGTAGACTTCTCATGTGGGAGATGGCGGCCACTAACTGAGGATTATAAAACATCGTATGGTTTTCTAGGCCCCTGATTGTGAATAATTATAGCTGTGTCAGTGCTCTTTAGTTGCGAAATCACCGTAAGAAACCCATTACCACATAGGGAGTGTGGGGGTTATGACATTGCAATGACAACACCGGGAAAACCCATTGCTGGTTGGAGTGTTGTGACATAATTAAAGGTCGTGATCTATTCCTGTCTCTACTTGTTTTGTCTGACTGCCAAGCTTGCGCCAGATATGATTCATCTAGGTTGCGACAGTCCGATGACGTAATCGGGAAAACACTATGCCAGCGGAGGGTTGCCAGTGTCAATGACCTCATGTACTAGCTCACGGTTTCAAGGTCACGATCTATTCCTGTCTTGACTCATCTTGTCGAACCGCCAAACTGGCTCCAGTCATCAGGGAAATCCCATTAATGCATAGATGGGAGAAGGAAGTGGGTCGGGGTTGCGATAACAACACCAGGAAAACCCGTTGCAGGGGGGGGGGAGGAAGGGTTTCCAGGTTCAATGACCTCATGTACTAGCTCACGGTTTCAAGGTCACGATCTATTCCTTTCTCGACTCGTCTTGTCAAGCCGCCAAACTTGACAGATAGATGGGGAACGCTGCGACATCATTCAAGTTCGTGTTCTCTTACTCTCTTGTCAAGCCACCAAATCGGCTCCAGTCATCAGGGAAAACCCATTACCATATAGATGGTAGAAGGAAGTGGTTTGGGGTTGCGATGACAACACCGGAAAAACCCATTGCAGGGGGTAACAGGGATGGTTTACAGGATCAATGACCTCATGTACTAGCTCACGGTTTCAAGGTCACGCTTATTTATGTCTAGACTCGTCTTGTCGAGCTGTCAAACTGGCGCTAATCATCAGGGAAAACCCATTGCCACATACAAAGGGAGGGTTGCGACATCATTCAAGGTCGTGAACTATTCCTGTAGAGCCGACAAACTGGTGCCAGTCATCAGGGGAAACCCATTTCCATATAAAAGGGGAGGGTTGCGACTTCATTCATGATCGTGAACTATTCCTGTCTTGTCAAGCCGCTAACCTAAAGCCAATCATCAGGGAAAACCCGTTTTCTCATAGAAGGGGATGGTTGCGACATCATTCATGGACACTATCTATTCCTGTGTTGTCCATCTGCAAAAATGGCTCCAGTTATCAGGGAAAACCCATTGCCACATAGAAAACCAGAAATAAACCTTTGCGATATTGAAGGAGGACAACAGGTCGTTAACCCCATGTCATCATGGAAATAACTAGAGGGGAAATTCAGGTCAGACGGAAATATATTATCACCAGGTATTAGTCACCAGGGGAAACCCAGGGAGAAGTGTTGCGACATAACACGCAATGATTACTTCACAACTCTGGGTCACATGTCAAAATGGGGCAATACACCCCACCAACTACTCATTGCTGTACAAACTGTTCCTCTAAGCGGTTAATAGAAAAATAACATAAACATTTCGAGAAACCGACTTATCTACTAAATGGAATTATATAATTATTGCGTTAAAACGTGAGTAGTACCTCGTACAACTAAATCTCACAAAATTATATTTAATTGGCAAATATATTTGTACAATTTTGCAATGATAATTTATTTATTATCTTAAATAGTCACGGAGATAAGGAAATTTCCTCTTCTGCAAAGTACCCTAAAAGTAATTTTAATAAGAAAATTAAGATAACAATTTTATTTATAATCTTAATTAACGCCTAAATACGATTTTTAATCATAATTGTTAACGCCAATTTTGATAAAAATGTATATTTTTTTTCGTCTTTTACTAAACTATTCTTAATTCTAGGTGTAAGCAGACACACATAAAGACGGTATTCAAAAAATCACTTTCTTTTAGGGTTCGGAAGTTCTTGAAACGTCGTTATCCATCAATACCACAGGTTTAGATTTTTTTCTACGGGCGTAATACTTGACCTTTAGTGTTCGAAAAGTTAATTTATATATATATTTGCCTTTAGCTTGATTATTATTGGTTTATAAAATATGGTTTAAAATAAAATATTTGTATTATAAATAGACCTATATATTTGTAATGATAGTTAATTTCATATCTTAAATATTTTTGGAGATGTGATTTAAAAAAATGAGAATTTACGCACAAGACCGTAGACCTTAAAGTCATTTTGCCAAAAAAATGAGAGTGGCCATTGTGTTTATAATATTTATAATGGCTTAGAAAAGAAATTTAATCAAAATCGTATTTGAGAAAAACAATATTTTTTTCTATTCACCCTTTAGCAATCTACCCTTAATTTTAAGGTTAGATATCTGATTCTAAAATCCCTTGGGACAGCCCTATGAAAACCCTAGATGCCAAGTCTTAACCCGATTGGTAAAATAGTTTCGGCTTTAGTCCATTATATATACAGACGGAAATTCAAAACCCACTTTTTCGGATTCGAGAGGCCATGAAACGTTGAAATTCATCAAAATCTCGATATTGATTTTTTTGACGATCACAATAACTTCTTTACCTGTAAGATAGCGATAAAGTAAAAATAAACCATCCTGATCGTTCTACAGAAAAAGAAAAGCACAAGAATCCAGATACAATAAAAAAAACAAGCTGAAGTTGTTTACAGCGTTATCTTATTCTAGTACTGCACAATTACATGTTGGTGAGAGATATTTTCTAGATGTTGGTCTGTTAAGCCCCGGTAAAGAGCCAACTACAAGCGAATATATTCCAAAAATAGTAAGTTTAAAATAAGATTATTCAATGTTTACTAACTTTTTATTAATTTTGCTAAACAATATTGCATTATTTCAAATTTCTAACATGGTTTTATAAAAGTAATATAGTATAGTTTATAATGATAAATTTATTTAACATTTTAAGCACCCGCCATCTTGTAAAGAGGGGCGTATTTTATTATATTATTATATATTAGCTATACACTTAGTAATATATAAAAATATAGCGTTGACAGTAAAAATAATCTCAACTTTCTTAAAATAAGCTGTGCCAATCAGCTGTCTTACTGAGTCATTTTATTTATGTTCATAGATGGCGTCGGGACGACCAAATGACGTGAGTTAATCCAAAGACTCATCACCGGCGTCACATAGGTTATATCAAGTGACTGTGGAAAATGGCCGATTACATTTTTTGATGATTTCCAACTAATACTTGTTGAATCAGGTCCTTTGCAAGTAATGGGCATGAACTTTCTTGTTGTTGATGCTATAGATAAAGATAAAAGATTTACTCCGGCTAATCACAAAATAAAATTAATTTATAGAGGAGAAATTCAAAAGGGTTGGGGGTAGTTTTCTCAATTTCTAAAAATTCCATATTTTGTAGTTACTATAAGCGTTTAAGTATTGAAATTTCTTTCTCCCAGAAACATGTGGATTTTCAGATATGCAGAACATGTCTGGGTTTTTATCATAGCGTGAAAAATCTCCTAAGCACATGAAAACTTTCAAATATTGGTGCGAACTGTATCAACGTTTGAGCTGGGGTAAACCGTATATGAAGAAAACCATATATTCAGCGAACCAGAAATTATACACTGAAATGAAGTCTTAAAATGGTAACTTTGTGTAATACAGTTTCTTGGTATCGAGGAAAATTGAAAACTTTTTAGAAAATAATAATGGCATTTTTTTAAAGTAGTATGAGTGCATTGCTAAATTTGTAATAGTCTTGGCTGAACATTTGCGAAGACTAATTTCTTAAGAGACTCATGTACACAATTTGAGTAAACTTACTCAAATGAGTCTATTATCCTGATGTCAACAAGGATCCAAGATCTTAATACACTGAGTGACCTGCAGAAGACAATTTATTTTAAATTATGTTGGACTGTACTCGTGATATTAGCCGCACTGAACAGATGAAAATGGTCGTACGATCTTTGCGTGTAGTGAAAGTCAAAGAAATATCACTCCAAGAACAATATCAGTTGAATGTCTAACAGATTGGGTGCTAAATTCACTTTCCACACGATCAATTCCATTACAGAACATGCGTGGCCGGGGCTATGATAATAGATATATCACGAAATGAAAAAACATAAGATTTCAGAAAAGAATCTTCGACATAAGTCCTTGTCTTTTCTTTGTGCCATGTGGGAGTAATTCCCTAAACCTAGTGGTCAATGACGTATCTCTCTCAAGAGCTGACGCTGTGAATTTTTTCAGCACTATTCAGGAGATCTACAACTTTTTTTTTTTTTTGCGTCCACCTACCGTTGGAGTATCCAAAAGAAACACATTTCTTCTCTAACGGTAAAACCTATAAGTTACACACGTTGGGAGAGCCGGATAGACGCGCTATTACATCTTAGGTATAATATTGAGAAGATAATTATGTCGTTTATGAGGCCATTGAAGATAAAATGCTAGCCGCTTTTGGGAGAAACATTGTAATAGGAATGGCAAAAAACAAACTAAAACAGGAGTTAATATTTCTTTGTTGTTTGGCTGAATGGCATCAAGTGTTATTTTAAATCAATTAGGTCATTAAAGTATTTAAAAAAAATTGAAAATAACAGCCAATTTACGGAACGCTATTGACCTCATTCAAAGTGTTGAGTGTTAAATGTTTTTTTAAATATGTTTAGGTCACATAAGGAGCTAAACAGCTTACTAGCTGATGCAAAGGAGGTAGATAACAAACTCGATTTTAATTCTGTTGTAGCATGTTAAATCTGCTGTTTAACATGTACAACAAAAATACCATGAATATACATAACACATGAATACAAGAGCTAATATATTCTGATAATGTGTGGCCAATATTAGCTCACGGTGGGTTTATGTTGCCGAGAAACGCCCAAGCCCCAGGAAATCTTCCCCATCTGACTAAGCTGGGACCATGAGCTAAACGACATCTTACTCACAGGCCCCGCTTCGAAGAAATAGCAGATATGTATTTCTCTTGGCGCTAGTGGTCATCCAGTGAAATTCTGCAACCTAACCCTGTTACCCCTTAGCTGTTCAGATGAAAACCTTAACCAAGTTCGTCAGTACTGTTATTATATAACAGTAATTACTCGTTTCACATTTTGTATTTTATTTTATCAATTCAATGGAGGAAGAACTAGGACGTAGATCTAAATGTATTACTGGTGGCTACGATGTTTCAGGCGTCGGTATTTCCACCTCATCGCAGATGAAGCCTCATCTGGGACTTTAATTATTTAATAGTTAGAATCTAGGTTAGATCTGTAACACCTCTTTAACTATGTCCGCCAGACTTAGTTTTTTGTGTCAGAACGTCTGACTTTATTTTCTGTGTCCATCAGACATAATTTTTGTGTTAGTATGTCTGACTTTATTTTATGTGTTCATTAGACATAGTTTGTTTCCGAATGTCTTACTTTATTTTCTATGCCCATAAGACACAGTTTTAAATATTAGTCTTTACGCTCTTTTTCTATGTCTATAAGACATAGAGCTGTTTGTCAAAATTATGACATGTTTTACTATGCCCATATGGCGTAGTTTAGAATGAAAGGTTTAATGCTTTATTTATCTAGGTCCATATGACTTTATTTGCTATGTCAGTGTATCTGACTACCATTTATAAGTACTAAAGACATAGTTTTATATACTAGGGAATAATAATGACTCCCTAAATGGCATAACTATGTTTAGGATCTCTTTAGGGCGAAAATAAGGTTATCTAAATTTTTCCTAAATTACCTAGTTAATTCAATGACAGATATAATTTTTTTTTATCTATTTATGGTGCGCAACTTGTGGGAGCACTACTAGTTCTTAGTGGTGGCCCGCGGGGATAGTCCTTTATCTTCGGTCCCTTTAGGCACCGTTTGTATTAAGTAAAACAATTATTGCTTGTTCTATTTATTGTGTGTCCAAGCTGGGGTGGAAATATAAATATACTATTGAACTTCCAGGCAGTACTTATTAGGAATTGACAGGCCATAGCAATTTAACAACATAGATGCCTGATAGCTCACCATTTACTGTTTGTAATAACCTAGTTCCACTTCTAGGAGTTTATTCTTAGGCTCTTAGCTCTCTATGGAGTAAACTCCAGCTAGCTAGTTAGTATAGCTTCCTTCATAATAACTCTATAATATTGGGATTTAATACCCCTTGTTTTTATTAACTATAGTTTAAATTTGTTGCCTATTTCTTATTGCCGCTATGTTGAGGCAGACGCTTCTTTGTATGAGAATGAGCGTTTATACTTATTTCTAGCGTTACTAAACTTAACTATATGTTCAATCTTACTTCTGTTAGCTACTAGTCAGCAAGGATCTTATTTATATTCCTGCCTATCGGGAAGTATACGACTATGATAGCTGAATAAAGTTATATGTAATAACAATGGACTGTTTGAACTAATATCTATTTAAAACGTATGCATTTCAATTTCTCTGGTTTACATTCAAATAAACTTATTTGTTATACTTGTGTATTTCGCTTATGTCTAATCCTTCCCAAACCTTCATATTATAATTTTGTAACTGTAATCGTCACTTCTTCTACTTGATAGGAGAAGCGAGGTTTCACTGTGTTTGAAAAGGAAATGTAAAAAAAGTTTTCATATAAGGGGGAAAACGAACCAGCTGATGCAGGTAAAACCTCCTTCAAAGTAAAATTGTTATGTCGTTTTATACATGGCAATTAGTTAACTAAAAATAATGGAAAACCAAAGTGGAAGTGTTAAATTTCTTTATGACACTCAATGTTTGCATGAATGGGACAAAAGAGAATCGAAAAAAACCTGCATGAATCTACAGAAAGTTTTGAACGATTGTGAAGAATGCGATATTGATATCATTATCTTCATCTAGAACTGCTGATCTTATGACCCCTGCTGCCCACTGGAAGTTGTCTAAGAAACACTCTCTCCTACATCTACATTAGGTAAAAGTCTCGCTGGCGCTTTCACCAATGTTTTTATAAGCTTACGTATCTTACTTACACTCCCAATCTCAATCGTAAGTGGGGAAAGAAGTTTTTTCAAATGTAAATTTACTAAGACTTATATAAGATCAACGATTTCCCTTAAAACCCGCCTCAGTGGCGTAGTTGACTAACGCGCTTGTCGTGTTGAGCTCGACTGCTGAGGACGGGGAGATCGAGGTTCGAATCTCGGTCGGGTGAACTGGGGAAGGTTTTTCCTAAATGGTTTTCCACTCCCCCTCCACGCAAGTGAGGGTTAACTTCCTCTAATTCAACCTTCCCAGTTCCTAATCCATTAGAGTAATTAGTACTTAAAGCGTATAACCCGAACGAGTAGTAAGACGCGGTGCTAAATATAATAATAATAATGATTTCCCTTAAACATTTATGTGGACTAGCAACAATGGCCTTTGAGAATGACATTCTTAATTCAATTGAATCAAGTAGCATCTTAAAAAATTTGCTGAAATAAAAGCTATGGAAATGTACATATGAATCTATTAACACAATTTTACTTGTATGCTGCTATTTGATTGTGAATTACTAGGTTTGGTTTAAAGTTTGTCATTTAACAGTCTATTTACAATTTTTTTTTGTCAAACTTAAGCATATAAATAAAAATAGATTATGTTTTAATTTATCTAACATTTTTATACTGTATTTTGACGACATTAATTCAAATTTATTAAAACCATTGTAAAATATCACAGGCTTTTATTATTTCCCCACCAACATTCAGTGTAAATTTACTGAGTACAACTCTACTTGTGATCATTTAAATTATAAATACAAGAAACTCTCAGGAACTTTATAATAAATGCAGTGCCATCTAAATGGGTGGGCTAACTGGGCTAAGGCCCAGGGCCCCAAATTAGTAGCTTGTTTATTTTTTGTATGATATTTTTTATTTTAAAGTTTGGAGTAGGGCTGTGTGGGATTCCGAACTTCGGTAAAATGATTGACCATCAAGTTAATTTTTGTATTTAATTTTAATTAAAAGTATTATTAATTTCTTAAATGTTAGTAAACCTCAACTTCCATTAGACAGCTGGACACTCGAAACTTCTGTCACTTATTTTGTAACTCCTTACAAAATAGCTGGGCGTCATTAAATAACATAACCACAATAGATATAATTGAGGGAAATATCTATATCTGAATATATTTTAAGCCAAGAAAACATATTGTTAGAGCAAAATAATTATAAAAGTGGCTTATGAATATCAAAATTTACACGAAATACATCTTTAACACACTTATTTGAATTAATACACATATATTAGGGGGATAATTTTGTTTGTAATGGTATCCATTTTCTTTTATACCATAAATAATAAGTGTTGGATAAGCAAATACTTTTTGAGTGCAACAGTGTTTTTTGTGAGATCTTTAGAACCTAAAATATAAGAGGTAACCTGGTACATTGGCTCAGTAGCAAAATGTTTTTGTTATTCTTGTCGGTGACCTGGCGGTCTAGGGGTAAGGTGTCAGACTTCTATGCTGGCGGCCGGGGTTCAATCCTCGGTCCCGACAAAGATTTATCTGTTTACCAAACCCTTTTCTTCACCTCTGACAAGACATCTTGTGAATGTGGGGAATGACAGGCCTCCACCGTGGTTCGGATTCCACGTTAAACTTAAGGTCCTTCATTTCATCTCACAATCACCCTACCATTACACATTAGCGTAAGTGCGTATAACCCGAACGGGTAGTAAGACGCGGTGCTAATAATAATGTTATTCTTATGGGAAGAATGTGGCCCACTTGTATTTATTCAAGTTGGTTTGAATATTCTGATGTTTTACTGTGAAAATATTTATTAAAATTTTTGCCATGAGTTTTTTTATTTAAAAACTATTTTAGTCAATCTTAAAATGTATTTTTATAATTTACTTATTTTTATTAAACCAAAAATATTTGATCAAAAATACACTATTATTATATTAGTATTAGGCCTAGTTATTTAATTTACAAATATCAAAAATATTACTCAACACTTGTTGGACAGAATATTTAGTTTTTATTTGGAAAACTTACAATTTTAAAATATATAAATATAAAATTGTAAGTGTACATATTTTTCTCCTTTATAATCTTTTTTTCTTTTCGTCAAGATGAATGGGAAAGATTAGTTTGGACTAAAATTATAAATCTTAAAAATATATATAATCCTAAAGTGGAAAATTATTTTTAATTATCTCCAGTTTCCTGTCCCGTTCACGTGGAAAATCGTTACTTCCCACCCGGAAATTTCCCAAAGTCAAAATGTCGTTCCCGCACAGCACTAGTTTGGAGGTTGAAAAAATTGAGCGGTATTACAATACTACTAACGCAAGAATTAAAGTTTTCCGATGTGATTAAAGAATTTACTGCTCACAAATCAGGAAAATAAAATCATTATACAAGGAAAGAAAGTGTGAAAAGCAGAAGTTCTAGTAGGCCCCTATGTTCGTGTTATTAATTTATTGATTTTTTTTACTAGTACCAAGCACTGACGATTTAGGAAGTAAATTTATCTCTTCTTTTGATTTCGATATAACGTTAAAATGTTAATTTTAATTTTAATTTCAATTTCTTTTTTATATTTCAGTTTCGTCCGCTAATTATGCTATGTGTTTGCTTTTATCAACTGACTATCGTTTATTTTTTTATAGCTCAGAAACATATTTTTCTTATTGAAAAAAAAGTTAGTGTGAGGATGGTCCTTCAAAATGGTCGGGTCCAGAGCTTCTGAACGCCTTAAGATGGCCCTGAGAAAACTGCCAAAATGTTTTCCACCTAATATTAAACGGGAGTGGGTGGGAACAAGTTCGTAGGCGGAGCAGGGTGCCCAAATTTTTCTCACTTGTGGCAAATATTTCCTTGGACCACCCCTGTGAAAAGGTCTCATTTAAAATCCCTGTAAGGCTCTAATTTTATTAATTTAACAAAGTTTAATGTTGATTGAAATCTTTATCTAATCTTGACAACTTTTATTGAAATAAATTATACCTTTACTTGCATAATTTATTACCTGTGATTAATATACAGGATATTTATCATGCATATAAACCAAACAGGTAATGACTGAGCCGCGGTGGTAGAATAAAAAGAGAGTCGTTTATCATTACTTAAAAGTAAAACCAATACAATAAACATGTCCTAAAATGTTAATATGCCCTTTTTTAAGGTAAACACATTTAACTACACTTAATTTTGTGTCCTCCCGAAAACTGATTCCGGGATTCTTACATCACAAGGCAAACGGAGTAATGAATTACATAAATATTTTAATTTGCTAGTAAAAATATTAAAAATTAATAGATGAAGTATTTCTTTTCACCACGACTTATCACCTCTATGGGCAATCCACATGCTTACACTAATAGAGTAGGAATGATTAATGTTTAATTTAGAGAAAATCTAGTGCACTCGCTTAGTAGGTAGAGTGAGAAACAAAGAGGCTGCCTAAGTAGGCGAGAAATTGCCACACAGACTTTCAATTCTTACGCAATATTTTAATCCATGACGCTTTATTTCAAAATATGTTTCACGCCAAAATATTGTTGAAGATTCTAACAAAACACTTTTTCCTAATCAACCCTAAAGTTTGAGTTTAATTCAAAGGAAAAAAATGTGCGAATATATAACATTAGCTCATTTGAAACGATTTTTTAAGAATATTAGCGGAGCTATGAGACTAGACTTGAAAAAAAAAGGGGCGTCTAGATTTAGCCTTCCTCTAATGATTTTTTTTTTGTTCACAACAGAAAATTTTAAGATATTTGAGAACTATTAGTCTTTAGATAATAAGTTTGGTAGTTTTCTTTCCCGTATTTCTTATTGACCTGACAAAGTGTATTGTATATGAAGTATTAAAGGGAACATAAGCTCAGATAGAAAAGCGAGTTAGTTCCAGTAAAGGGCAAATTTTATTCTAATTTTGAAGCCGTGTAGCCTGAAAATAGTTATTAATACTTTCTCGCTGACCAAGGTGGCCACCAGATAGTCGGGATTTGAGCTATGATGCCCTCTTACCAACAAACCAGAACGAGGTTGACGCCTTAATCTAAATGCCCACCTATGCAGGTAAACATTAAGTAATTTTTTTAGATGATACATTTTATAGTTATATAAATTTTAACAAAATTGAATTCAATTAAATTATTTATCCCGTTCGATAAAAATTAAAATTTTGATACAGCGTTACATAGGTTTTTAAGATTTTCGATATTGTTCGTGCGTAATATTATCTGCGCTCTTGCCCTTTTATAAAGCGTGTAGGTCTAAAGAAACTTTCACTGTCTGAGCTTAACCTAAATATTGTGGGGTATACACCAAAGGTCTGGTGAATTATTTTAACATACTTCTCAACTTTTTAAAAGTTCCTTCGTAATCAACACAATTGAATAAATAGAATTGAACAATAATTTGTTTCTTTTCACCGGTCAGGATTGGGGTGAAGGCTATCTCTTCCAGCCAATAGTTTTACAGTTAAAACAAATAAAATATATGTACTGTATACCCTGTTTAATCTAATGAGAGGGGCTGTCTTATTGAGGAACTCATGATTCCAAACAGTACAGATTGCGAATATGAGATTTTTGATACATGGGGAGGAGTTCAGATTGTGGACAAGCCATGTTGCTATGCCACCCCGCCCCTTATTTGATATTAGAGGTGGCCCAAGTGGGCCTAGCAGTCATACCTTCTTCCAATCTCATCAGTCCTAATTTAACTAAATTATATACACGAGTATTTATATGCAGGTTAGGTTAGGTTAGTTTAGGTTATGTTAGGCTAGGTAAGGTTAAGTTATGTCAGGGTATGTTAGGTTAGGTTAGGCTAAGGTAAGCTTGGTCAGGAAAAAATCTCCTGTTGTCAGTGGGTGCTGCCAGTAGCCCCTTCAACCCATGTCACCATCCTCACGTAGGAATTCCCGCGAGTGTCTCTTTTTCTTGTTCGCAATCAAGATACAGCCGGCTCACCTTGGCTGGCTACACTAGTGCCCCATCTGATAGGTTATACACTATACCATAATGTTACAAAGCAAGGTAAACTGGATAACCTTTCCCTACAAACAACAGCTAATCTTTAAATTACAATAAACTGGATCAACACCTTATCTCAGTAGTTAGCGTGTCTGTCTACTGTATTATGAGTCGCAGACTCGATTCCCGACATGGCCAAACGCTGTGTCTGTTCTAAAGTTAAGTTAGTTTTTATTTCATGTGCTGATATATTCAGTCGGTTGAGAAATATTAAATACCTCAAATAAATTAGAAAAACAATTACAATATTATTATTATTGTTATTATCAGCACCGCGTCTTACTAGCCGTTCGGGTTATACGCACTTACGCTAATGTGTAATGGTAGGGTGATTGTGAGATGAAATTAAGGACCTACAGTTTAACGTGGAATCCGAACCACGGTGGAGGCCTGAACAAATACAATAAACTAAGACTATAAAAATACATAATGGAACTATTCATACATAATATATAATTTATATATATATATACATAACAAGTATGATGAGTCATGACTCTATAGGCCCAACATAAACCTTCACCGGTGGGTGCACAGACAAAATATCAAGCTTAGCTAGTTTGGTTTCCCGGTGACGGGTGGGCTTAGAGTTCGAATCCAGGTTGGATATATTAGGGATGTTTTTTCTCACAAATGGTTTCCTACTCTCACTCAACGCAAAAGTAATTGCATGTCCATATTGTTTACCTTTTTCAAGGAATGTAGGGAACGTGAGCTAAGGGCAGTGTTTTTGCAGTTTTTATGGCAAAACATTTTGGCCAAAATAAATAGAATATAACTAACTTCAATATATACTTAGTTTTCTTCATATGGTGATCAAAATTTCTTGAATATCTTTCATGAGCATAGTGGCATCAGATGACAAACTTTTTAAATTAATAGAAATTGTCATTAAATTTCACTACACTCTTGACAGATATTCAACAACTGTTGATATCACCAGGTGAAGAAAATTAAATTATATGTTTATACTGACGTTATATGTGTTTTATTTTGGCAGCAAAAAGGTTTAGCAATAAAAATGGCAAAAAAATTACCTTAACTCATGTTTTCTACAGCCCCACTTTAACAGTACACATAGCAAATCAAGGCAACTGTAAGAGCTATTTTTTAATAAAAAATCATTAGATGCTATTTCTTTTATATGAGTCTAAGTTTGCAAGCGTTGAGGGAAGGGTTTGTATGCTTGTATGTGTGTGTGTGTGAGTGAGTGTGTGTGTGTGTGTGTCACGCCAACTATTCTGACCTCATCCAAGACCCGCATCTATTGCTACGCCACCCGTCCTGGTGCCCGGTGGTTGCACGGTCTAATGAATCATGCTCACAATAAATTGGAATGCCGATAATAGGGAGATCAGGGCTATAGTCCATGGTCGGGTGCACTGAGGGTATTTTTCCTTTAATGAGTTTCATCTCTCTCACTATAAATGTAGATTCAGGTATACTTCCTCTAAATTAAACCTGCCCCAACCCTTACAAATTACCCTTAAAATGACGACACTTCTTCACACGACCCAAGTATTTATTTCTGTTTAAAAGTTCTTGCCTTTTCATTGTTTAGAAATCTAAAATTGATTTTTTAATGTTTACAGAGGATGTATTAGTATTAAGCTATTCTACCAATCACATTTGATTTTGTAAAAAAAATAATTGATATAACATAATCGTACAAACTTTTTAATATTGTGCGTTATAGGTTGGAGGAAATTTCATAAATAGGTTTCCAGTAAACTACACTTACGAAAATTTTCCTCAGTAAAACCAACCTGTAATCATGTTGATAAAAAACCATTTCACAAGTATATCAATAAAATGAAGAGTTTGTTTGTCTGTCTTGAGCACTGCGCGATGTTTACCGCAAGCATAGATCAGGAATTTTAAAACTGGTAGCATCTGTGCACAAACATGTGCATCTCAAAGATGGAATTGTAAATTTTTTATTATAGTTTTTAAATTTAAAAAAAAACATAGTTGGAAGAAATAAAATGAAAATATATTTGTTTGTCTATTTGAAGCAAAAACAAAGCGTTGCCTGAAATAAACCTGCAATTAATTTAATGGTTACCCCGGAGAACATCTGGTACTTCTACTAGTCATATATACATTTAAAAAATAATCTAAGCCAATATTTAAAAATTTCAAATCATCTAAAATTAGTTATTATCTAAATAATTATAGAAATAAAACTATAGTCTTACTTATAATTAAAAAAGCATTTCAACATACGCATTTTGAATTAACACATCCAATATTATAAAATTTATCACAAATAAATTACGGTGCTTTTAAATTAATTTATTTTAGAAAAATAAGCTCAAATGAATATAAGACACATATTCAGGAAGAGGGTCCGAGGGTCTAGACCACACCCTTCAGTGAATAAAACCAAATAATAGAAAAAAGTTTAAAAAAGAAGAAAATATTATAAAAAACTTAATAGTAATGTACACTCCGTCGAGAATGAAAGGTAGCAACTTCTAATTCACTGAGCCCGCGAGGTATGATATTCCTCCACACATAACTGTAGGATAGTTTGCCTAGCTACGC